>CM076577.1:1346858296-1346970760 GCA_034641835.2 Pinus albicaulis | reverse complement strand
TTTCAGTTTCGGCATAATTTACTATTTTTAGCAGTTTTTCGGGTCCTGAACTTCCGGAGCCATTTTGAGGCCCTAAACGACATTTTTTGGGCATCGCGCCTCCAGAAAATATAATTCCATCTTGGAATAATATTCATAGCGAAAGTTGTAGTCCTCGGATAGATATTTCTAATGATGTATCATGTGCGTCAAACGGAGATAGTATTCCAAAGTTACGTCCCTGGGAAGTTGAAACACCAATTTACCCAAATGGGGCCCATAGTTTTGGCACTTCATCTCCTAGGGTTAGGTTTTTGGATGTTTAAGAATCTCCATTGTTTCCCAATAATAAATAGGCCCTCGAGCCTCATTGTAACTCAGTTCTAGAGCTGTGTAGCATCTCTTCTGAGAGATAGCTACCGGTGCCCTAGCTAGTTTTATTTCCATTATTTGTATGTAAGCAAATTTCGGTTCTTTGATATTAATGAAATGAAGTGTTATTTCCATGCATCTCTTGTATTTGTAGTTCTGTTTATTACAGTGCGTTCTGTAATCTTTGGATCGATGGTATCGGGAGGCGATGCCCACTTTTCTCGATCCTTCTTTGCATGTCCCCAACGAGGTCGGGATATAAGGAGCTAGGGCTTGATTTGGTGGAACCTTTGCAAGATCAGCCTCACAAACCTCGACGGACGCCCATGGGAGACAAAAAGAAAGATGAGGGAGTAGGAGATCCTATCAAAATATTTCTCGAGGAGGCCGTCGAAAAACAAAGGAACGCGATGATGGATAACTTTGTTCAAATCCTTCAACGGCTGCCCACCGGCGGTGCATCTACATCCAGTAGCCACTCTGGAGGTGCGACTCCTTTTAAGGTACCAAGTAATTTTTGACATTCCCATATTTGAGGGTAAACTAGATGCAGATGCCATAGATATATGGTTGAATCTATTAGAAGGATATTCTCCATTTCTGTGCATTCCCTTGACTTTTGGACGAGAGAAGATTATTTTTGCACTCCTCGAAAGCTCCCCCATATTAAGAGGCGATGAGGAAACCTACTGTGAGAACAAGGACCAGACAGAGCCCTCTCTGTTCTCGGCCGTACCAACTTGGAATTATTTCCGAGACGCCGTCAAGGAACAGTACTATCCCGTGGGGAGCTATGAGGACAAGTACATACGATGGACCACGCTGCGACAACAAAGGGATCAAGATGTGCACGAGCTGACGAATCTGTTCCATACCCTGCGCACAAAGTTGGGTATCAAAGATTCAGAGAAACATTTGGTGCTAAAGTATCGCAGTTGTCTGCACAGATACATTCAGGAGGAAATGGAGTTCCTCGGCATCTCCTCGCTTGGTACGGCATACCGGTATGCTGCCAAGATTGAGCAGAAATTCAAACAGAAGAAGCGAGACTTTGGATCTGCGAATCAAAAGCAAGGGAAAGGTGCTTCCAAACCGCAGAACAAAGGACAGAGCCAAGGCATGGCGGCTAAAGACAACTCATCGAAGCCACAAGAAAAGAACAGCACCGCAAAGCCAAAAAAGGACACGGGAAAGTGGTGTGAGTTCCATAAGAGCTCCACTCACAACACAAGTGAGTGTCGGGCCAAGCAGTCGCTAGTGGCCGAGATGAGGGCTTCTGAGTCAGATGCATGCTCCGACTCCGAATCAGAACCTGAAAAGGGGAATGAAAAAGGGAAACAGATTATTGATGCGGAGCCCAATGCCATTATTGCCACTACAAAGATATAGAAGGAGGAATCGGAAGATCCAGAGGAGGAGGAACATCTCTTCCACTTCCAGATGTGGGTAAAGGGCTCCCCTTTACAGTTCATTGTCGATAATGGGAGCAAAAGGAACCTCATTTTAGTAGACGCCGTGAAGCGGTTGGGTTTGCCAACCACAACTCACCCACATCCATACACCATCGGGTGGCTTCACCAAGGACGAGATCTTCGCGTCAGCCAGTAGTGCCGCCTTCCCTATAGCATCAAGCCCTTCACGGATGAGGTATTATGTGATGTTGCTCCTATTGATGTTTCTGATGTATTATTAGGACAACCATACTTTTGGAAGCGCCATGCTGTGTATGAGTCTCGACCTCATGCTGTCTTTGTTACTTTGGGAAATAAGGTGTACAGGATACCAGAGGTACCACGTCCTGCGGCTATCTCTTTGGTTAGTGCAAAACAATGCAACAAGCTCATTTCCCAAACCAGGAAATTCGTTTTCCTGATGATCCGCCCCCAGGGCAAGAAGAAGACTGTGGCCACGACCTCCAGACAGGGCTCCTCTACACAACAACAACAAATGGATAAGGTTGTGGGGGAGTACGGGGACATCTTCACCTCACCCACAGGGGTTCCTCTGCACTGTCAGGTCAAGCACCCGATTGATCTGACCCCAAGTGCGCCGCTACCCAATGGACCGATCTATCAGCGCTCTGTTCTGGAGAATGATGAAATCAAGAGGCAGATTCAAGAGCTGTTGCAGAAATTTCACATCAGACCAAGTTCATCGCCCTATGGAAGCCCGATCGTGTTGGTACAGAAGAAGGATGGGACGTGGAGACTCTGTATTGACTATCGGGCGCTGAACAAGATCACTGTCCGAAATAGGTACCCAAACCCACAGATTGATGACCTTCTGGACCAAATCAAAGGTGCAAAATATTTCACCAAGATTGACCTGAAGTCTGGGTATCACCAGGTACCAATTGAACCCTCTGATGTGTGGAAGACTGCCTTCAAAGCCAAGGAAGGCCTTTTTGAATGGCTAGTCATGCCTTTCGGGTTGAAGAATGCTCCCGCAACCTTCATGAGGATGATGGACGACATCTTGCGGCCATTCACCAACTCATTTGTAGTGGTGTACTTGGATGACATTCTTATCTTCAGCCAGACTTGGGAAGAGCACCTTCACCACATCCGACAAGTCCTCCAAACACTGCGGCAACACAAGTTGTGTGCCAATTTGGAGAAGTGCACGTTTGGCATGACCCAGGTTCAATATCTGGGATACATTATTGATGAAAGAGGGGTGCATGTGGATCCAGCCAAGATCCAAGTCATTCGGGATTGGCCAGCCCCGACTACTATAACAGAGCTTCGCAGCTTTCTGGGTCTTGCTAATTTCTACCGTAGATTCGTGTTGGGATTCTCTCATATCACTTGGCCCTTGAGTCAAGTCACCAAAGGAGGAGCGAGAGCAAAATTCTTTTGGTCGGGACCTCAACAGAAGGCGTTCAAAGAATTGAAAAATCGCCTCTGTTCTGCCCCAGTGCTCACCTTACCAGACTTGCAGCAGCCATTTGAGATCGAGACAGATGCCTCTGACTATGCTATTGGGGCAGTTCTTACTCAACAGGGACATCCAATGGCATATCACAGTGAGACATTGTCTGAGACAGTTCGCAAGTATCCCACTTATGACAAAGAAATGTATTCCATTGTGCAAGCCTGTCGACAATGGAAGCATTACATTTTGGGGAAGGAAACAATCATCCACACAGACCACCGGCCCCTGCAGTTCATACAGACACAAGGGAAGTTGTAGAATGATTTCCATCAGAAGTGGTCCACATACCTGCAATAGTTTCATTTGAACATCAAGTACAAGAAGGGTAGCACCAATAACGTTGCAGACTGCCTCAGCCGACCACCGATCGTGGCGCTCACCACCGTGCTCAACTCTTGTGGGCACGAGACTTCTGACTGGTCGTTTCTCTATGAGAGTGACCCAGAATTCGGCCACACTTACAAGGCACTCTTGGGGGATACGCAAGTTCCAAATTTTCACCTCTAAGATGCACTTTTATGTCACCTTGGACACCTTTGTGTTCCTTCAAGCGAGCGTGCCAAGATGATATGGGAAGCACACTACAGTCGAGTCGCTGGGCATTTCGGGGTCGAGAAAATAGTAGCAGTACTACAGAGGTATTTCTATTGGCTGAACCTTCGAAAGGATGTCAAGAAGCACATAAGATTCTGCACTGCTTGTGCCATTGCCAAACCGACCATCAAGAAGCAAGGCCTATATACTCCACTACCTACCCCTAGTCGACCTTCGGAATCCATCTCCATGGATTACATGTCGAGCTTGCCTTCTACTAAGAATGGAAATGACTATGTTTTCGTGGTCATTGACAGATTCTCGAAGATCCCACAGTCTATCATATCAGATCGAGATAGCAGGTTCCTCAGCACATTTTGGTCCAGCCTCTGGTCAATGTTGGACACAAAGCTCACCAAGTCCACAGCTTTCCATCCCCAAACAGATGGCCGGACAGAGGTTGTCAACAGAATGATTGTACACATTCTGCGCATGTACAATTCAAAGCATCCCCGCACATGGGACGAGAGCCTCCCCTATGTACAACATAGTTATAATCGGGCTCTCCACAGTTCAATCGGCCATAGCCCCTTTCGGGTGGGCTTGGGATTCCAGCCACTATGTCCCATTGACGTAGCCATGCCATTTGCAGCTGCTCAGGCCAATTCAGCTCATGTCCAGTCTGAAGTTGACAAAGCAAGTAGCTTCATTGAGCGCATTCAACACATCCGCCAACAGGTTCATGATATATTGGACAGAGCCAATGCGAAGTACAAGCAGCGCCATGATCAACACCGGGTGCCACACCACTTCCAGGTGGGCGACAAAGTATGGCTACATTTGCGGAAGGAGCGCCTCACTGGACCTCACCGCAAGCTTCGCCCGCTCCGATACGGGCCGTACACCATCACCAAGGCTGTAGGTAACAATGCCTTCGAGCTTAGTATTCCACCATTCCTTGGTCTGCACCCAATCTTCAATGTGGATCGCCTTCGTCCTTACTTTCCACCTCTACTGGACACCTCGGACATTGCAGAACAACTCACACCAACAGAGTTAAACCCAGACTGCATGGAACAGGCCACCACAGGTTGTATCATGGACATGCAAATCAAGAACACTCGTCAACAGCAGATCCAACTGTATCGGGTTGTCAAAGCTGGCCAACTCCTGCACCAAGGAAAGTGGTTCACCAGGGACCAAGTTCAGCAGAAATTTCCTCATCTCATGGAAGAACTTAACGCAATGGGGACCATTGCTTCCTAAGGGGGGAGGAATGATCCAGGTGTATATTGGTGGCCACTCGCCTATTCCACTTGGGCCCCCACCATTGTCTCTTTTAGTTTTTCAGTTTCGGCATAATTTACTATTTTTAGCAGTTTTTCGGGTCCTGAACTTCCGGAGCTGTTTTGAGGCCCTAAACGAGGTTTTTTGGGCATCGCACCTCCAGTGAATATCATTCTAATCTAGAATGATATTTGTGGTGAAATTTGTATTCCTCGGATAGATCTTTCTAATGATGTATCATGTGAGTCAAACAGAGATAGTATGCCAAAGTTACGTCCCTGGGAAGTTGAAACACCAATTTACCCAAACGGGGCCCATAGTTTTGGCGTTTCATCTCCTAGGGTTAGGTTTTTGGGATGTTTAGGGTTCTCCATTGTTTCTCAATAATAAATAGGCCCTCGAGCCTCATTGTAACACAGTTCAGAGGCCTGTAGCCGCCACATCTCTTCTCAGAGATAGCTACCAGCGCCCTAGCTAGTTTTATTTCCATTGTCTGTAAGCAAAATTCAGTTCTTTGATATTAATGAAATGAAGTGTTATTTCCGCTGCATCTCTGTATTTATGGTTATATGTTTATTCTCTTGTGTTCCTGCATAAATCCGGATCAGAGTTTAATCAAGACAAAAAAGTTACAAAAGTTTACACAGAGTTGCGGAAATGAAAGTCTTCATTTTAATACACAGTTGTGGAATTCACGTAATCCATTCTATACAGTTGCATTGCGGAAATGAAGGTCTTTATTTTAATACAAAGTGGCGAAAATTAAAATCGCAACTATAGAGGAGAAAATAAAATCAAATAATTTTACTCAAGCTGAACATACACATTCATATGGAGGCTACGAATCCTTCACCAGTAAAACAACTATTCTTACTGTGATTTACACTCACCATAGGTTGCAAAGTAACCCATAAATGTTGTTTTCACTTCCCTGCCAAAATTTGCTCCATGATTTTCTCCTTCTTGTCTTTCCATACTTACATACACCACATTACATTCTTCTACACTATGCTTGTTAATTCAAAACATATATATCTAAAAAAATTAATTCATGAGAGAAAAAATTTAATAAATAGCATGGGAAGACATCATTTTTTGAACATTGAGGATTAGTAAATGTTTTCCCATGCGATTATACTGACCATTAATAAATTTCAAATTGACTTTTAATCAATTTACTCTATTGCGAAATGGGTTATGTACACTACTGAGAAATTCATTTACTTCATTTACTCTATGTCCTTTAACCTGCAAATAAAATCTGCCTGCAAAAAATTCACTGAGGTATGGAAGCTTGTCAATGTATTTAATGCGGTGGTTGAGATTAATTCTCCAACATCCCCCCTTAATCGCAAGTACCTCCATTGATCATTCCAAGAAAATCTTTGATATAAACAAAATTTTCATGTGCCAATGGCTTTGTGAAGATGTATTCAAATTTTTCCTCTGACCTGCAATGTTGCAACACAATTTCACCATTGTCTAAAAAAGTTAACTAATTCTTTTATGAAATGATATTTAGCATCAATGTGCTTTGTCCTCTTCTAAAAGAAAGAATTATTTGATAGTGCAATTTCTTCATTGTTATCATAGAAAATAGTAGTTTCTCCATCTTGTTAATGACATAAATCCCGCAACATCCTTCTCATCCAAACTAATTGACACATTTTTGCCATTGTGACGACATATTCAACATCTACTATTGACAATGATACTATCAGTTACTTCTTGGAAGCCCATGAAATGGCTCCCGAACCCAAATGAAAAAAATATCCTGACATGCTCTTTCTTTCATCAACACTTCTTGCCCAATCACTGTCAATGTAACTAACCAGCCTAAAATCATCTATTGTGGAGTAAAAAATGCCATACTCCTTTGTCCCATTGACATACATTAGAATTCTTTTGCATGCTTATCAATGTGTCTCCCTGGGTGTCTCCATGAACCTCGATACCAAAATCACTGCATAAATTATGTCAGGCGTAGTTGCGATCAAATGCATTAGGCTACCCACCATAATTTTGTATAATTTCAGATTGATATCGTTGCTGCAATCTTCCTTGCTCAACTTCAACCCCATGGCAGTTGGATTTGGTGGTGGCTTGTTGTTCTGCATATTAAAAATCTATAAAATCTCTCCAACATACTTTTCTTGATAGATAAAAATGTCATTTTATGTTTTCTTGACTTCTATGCCCAAAAAATATCTTAACAACCCCAAGTCATTCATTTCAAACTCATTTTTCATGACTGCTTTGAAATCAACGATGAGAAAATCATCAGTCCCTGTAAAAAGAAAATCATCTACATACAAAACGACAATAAGACACTTACCATCATTTTCTTTGATGTAGAGATTAGGTTCGCCGTCACATTTTTCGAACCCATTGTCCATCAAGTAAGCATATCTCTTGCTATACCATGCACACAGTGCTTGCTTCAGCCCATAGAGAGCCTTCTGCAACCTACACGCTTTGTAATATTGGCCTTCTACCTCATAACTAGGATGTTTCACAACATACACTTCCTCTATCAGCACTCCATTCAAAAACGTTGATTTTACGTCCATTTGATACACCTTCCATTTATGTTGCGTGGTAATTGACAACACTGTACGCACTATCTCCATCCTTGTGACTGGTGCAAATGTTTCCGCGTAGTTTCTTCCATGTTGCTGCTTGTATCCTTTGAC
This sequence comes from Pinus albicaulis, assembly GCA_034641835.2. Taxonomy (NCBI): domain Eukaryota; kingdom Viridiplantae; phylum Streptophyta; class Pinopsida; order Pinales; family Pinaceae; genus Pinus; species Pinus albicaulis. Next base: position 1,346,962,961 of record CM076577.1, on the reverse strand, counting down.
AAATAGCCTTACTTTATGCCTTTCAATATTTCCGTCATTGTTTCTCTTGGTCTTATAGACCCACTTCACTCCAATAACTTATTTTCCTTACGGAAGGTCCACTAAATCCCATGTGTCACTCTTTTCTATTTCTCCTATTTCTTCATCCATTACCGCAACCCATTTCTATTTTTTGACTACATTCTCAAAATGATTTGGGTCATCTACATAACAAAATAATGAAAATAAAGATTTTAGACCAACAATATTATCAACTTCATCTTGCTCATAAATTTCATTTAAACTTCTAAATTTTGGTCTTCTTATGCTTGCTAAAGATGGGATTGGTGTTGTGCTTGAAGTAGATGGTTATGCGGATCTTTGTGCTACCCTATTATTTGTTGCGCAGTGCTACCCTATTATTTGTTTGTGGTGTCACATGTTGACTGCTTTGTTGAGCTTGTCTAGGTGTAGGAGGAGTCACCATTGAGGAATTACTTGTTGCGGTTAATTTCTCTTTGTCTTCATGTGGCATACATGTCTTCACATTGATTGTCTTCTCTAAACTTACAGTCCATGCTTCCTCTTCTATGAATTTAACATCTTTGTTGATTATGAATTTCTTGGTTGATGGATTCTAGAGCTTGTATGCCTTGAATTCATCATTGTATCCAACAAATATACATTTATCCCCCTTTCTGTACAACTTCTCCCTCAACTCATCCGGGACATGTGCATACAACACACATCAATGTGAGTGACATATTTCTCATGTGAGTGACATATTTCTTTCTTCCACTCCATTCCTCTTCAAGAACAATGTTCATAACACTTTTGTTTGGACACCTATTAATAATATACACTGCACAAGTGACAACTTCAGCCCAATAATCATTTGGCAAATGATTTGTCTTCAAAATACTCATTGCCATTCTTATGATGGTCCTATTTTACCTTTTTGCGGCACCATTTTGTTGAGGTGTATGCCTTGTTTTAAACTTCTTGTGAATTCCATGCTCCGTGAAAAAACGTAGGAAGTAACTTGAGATGTATTCACCACCTCTATTAGTCCTCAACACTTGATGTAGTGTTCACTTTGCTTCTCAAAAATAACTTTGTAGTTGCAGAAGCGCTCAAACACTTCACTTTTCTGTTTTAGGAAATAGACTCATATCTTCCATGTGTAATCATCTATGAAGGCCAAAATATAATGGTTGCCACCAATTGATAGTGTTTGCATTGGTACACATAAATTTGAGTGGACAATTTCCAAAGGTGCCTTTTCCCTTGTTGACTTTCCTGCTAGAAATGATTCTCTATCTTGTTTTCCAAAGATGCATCCTTCACATAGGCTGTATACTTTTCCTATGAGTGGAAATCCCTTCAACATGCATTTCCTATGCAACAAATTCAAACCTCCAAAGTTGAGATTACCAAATGTCAAATGCCATAACCAATTCTCATCTTTGATTTCTGCTTGAAATTTTCCTTATGTGACAGTTGCTACACTTCTTTCATCCATTTGTGAATTCATTGATATTTGTGCTTGAGCACCTTCTTCCTTCAAATTTGATCTTAGCTTGAGAGGAAACATTCTATTGTTTGTCATATGAACTTTTGCAATCAGCTGTCTACTTAGAGGCTTATCCAAAATTGTGCACACATCATTCTTGAAAAATACATTGTAGCCCTTTTGAATGAGTTGTCCAATGCTTATGAGGTTATGTTTCAAACTAAGGACAAAGTAAACATCTGACATGAACTTCTTCTCTCCCTTCTTTGTTAGAATTTCTACTCTTCCTTTTCCCATGACAGGGACTTTGCTATCAGTCGCCAATGTCCCTTCATATTTTACACTTTCATCTAGATTGGAAAACATTTATACATTTTGAGTCATGTGGTTACTACACCCTGAATCTAAGTACCATACATCCACTTTTTTTCTTGTGCTACATTAAAAGCTAAAAACATGCTATCGTGCTTTTAATTTTCCTTTATGAAATTTGCACTTGGTTTGCTACTTATGTCATATTTATTTTTTCTACATTCATTTGCATAATGAACATACTTCTTACAATAATAACATTGAACTTGACATTTATCATACGTCTGACCTTATGCTTGATTTTGTCTTGGGCGTTGACTTGAATTTTGATTGCTAACCCTTCTACTTGGGCTTGAAGGGCTTCTTCTTCCACCTCCGTGTGGGCTTCTTCCTCTTACTCTGTAATTTGATCTTCCTCAAGCTCTACCTTGACCAAATGAAACTTGTGTCTTTAAGGCATGCTCCATTCATGATTTTGTTTCCATGTTCAAAAAATGCTCATGAGACATCAGTGATGCATGAAGCTCATGCACTGAAAGCTGTGAGAGATCTTTTGTCTCTTCTATTTCCACAAATCTTGCTCGCAGACTTCTTAAAATTTTCTCAACTATTTTTCTTTCCTCAAGTGTCTCACCATGAGACCTGATTTTGGTAACCAACCCAATTACATGTGTAAAAAATGAGTCTAAATTTTCATACAAATTGTCTCAAAATCTCTTTTCAACATTTGTAGTTTTGTTGTCTTCACTTTTTTCATGGTAAGTTGTTTGGAGGGTATCCCATGCTAGTTTGAACTTTTTTATTGCTACAATCATTGGTAAGATACTTTTATGAACCACCTTAAAAATATAGAAGAGGGCTTTGGAGTCCTTCCAATTGTCCCTCAACAAATCTCTTTCTTCTTGTGTCAAAGCGTTGTATTGTATGCTAGTTCTTGGAAACCATTCTCCACCAATTCTCAAATGTCTTGAGAAGAAAACAAAGCCTTCACTGTAATAGCCCAATATTCTCAAATGTCTTGAGAAGAAAACAGAGCCTTCACTGCAATAGCCCAATAATCACAATTTTTTCCATTAAACTGTGGTATTTGTGGATTAATCAAGCTTGTGCTTGCCATTTTTACTGTGTAAAAAATTACTTTCTCAATGTGTAAAAACTCTCACTACTGAGCTACCCAAAAAATTTCAGAACTCCTTTTAACTACTTAGTTAAAACACTTGCGGTAATGAAGGTTTAAACCAGCTCTCATACCATGTTAAACTCATTTTAACTAAGTTAAAACACTTGCAGTAATGAAGGTTTAAACCCTCTCGCATACCATGTTAAAATTTTAAGACAAAAGTTTAGACAGAGGTGCGGAATTCACTTAATCCAAACCATACAATTGAAGAAATCAAATTATGAAGGTCTTCCTTTTAATACAGAGTAGTGGAGATTAAAATAGCAAATATAGAGGAGAAAATAAAATCAAATAATTTTAGTCAAGGTGAAAGAGAGTAAAAGTGAGTTGTTTCCGTAAAACACATACTTGAAATTTAATTTAATTTGTTCAAAACATATATATCTAAGACATTTAATTTATGACACAACAAATTTAATACATAGCATGAAAGGACATCATTTTCTAAAAATTGAGGATGAGTAAATGTTTGCCCATGTGTTTCTACTCACCATTGATGCATTGACTTGAAAAATCTTTTTCCATAATTTATATAAAATAGAATAAAATTTAAACTTTTATGTTTCAATCATAAGGTCCAATAAAGACTGTCTATTAAAATTAACTAGAAGAAACTTCTATCTATATTATGGATCAAAAAAGTCTTAAATCTAACCAGAAAAGACTTTATTAACAAAAACAAAACAAAAAACTTTATTTAAAAAAAATAAAAAAATAAAAAAAAATGAACAATAGCTGCAGTTGAGAAATTAAGAAATATAACTTTTACACCAAAGAATTGCATTACAATAACTGATACAAGTTCAAAAAACAAAATTACCGTGTCATTCATAGCCAAATAAAATGTATTTTCTATGATCTTTACAATTCAGTATCAGGCTCTAAGAGGAAATGGATTATAATGGCTACCCTCGGAGTTTCTAATATGAATTAGAACAAATCAGCTACGAAAGAAACAACGCGTATGCATTTTCCGCATGCCAGTCCCAAGTCCCAGTTCCATAAGAGGTAATAAAAAAATACCAATACCACACTGTCAAAACTAGAGCGTAAAACTGGTGAACTGATCTAAAAGAGTAACCCAACCAATTTATTGCCTGGGTTATACAAATCATACATCAACAGATCATATCCTAGGCTTTAGCCCACCGCTGGTAATTGTCCGAGCTCTTCCACCTTTTCTATTTTCATAAAACATGTAAGAAGCTCGTCCAGATAAAGAACCTCCTCGATCTTCACTATTCATAAAATCACTTCTTCCAGTTGGTTGACTACTATAGGAATAGCCACCACGTCCTCTCGTCGCATCATTTCTGGATCCCTCTCTGAAAGGACGTTTCTCCCTGATATATGCTTGACGACCACCAATTAGAATAGGGTATGCCTCAACTGCAGCTTGGACTGAAGCTGCTTCCTCAAATTCAACAAAAGCAAAACTGTCTCCACCTCCTTGCCTACTCTTAACTTGAACCCCAGAAGCCTTAATTGCCCCAAACTTCTTCATCTCATCCTCTACTTGACGAGTGGTGACATTAACAGGCAAGTTGTCAACAAAAATAGAGCACCCAATTTCTTCTCCGGTTCTCTTTTCTGTCATATTGACAATACTAGAACTTGAGGGTTGATTTGCAGTAGCTGCCTTTTGCTGACTGGAAGTGGAATTAGTTGCTTGATTGCGAGCAGAAATTGGTACAACCCAAACTTTCTCTGTCATATTCACAGTACTATAACTTGAGGGTTCATTTACAGAAGATGACTCTGTCTGAGTGGAAGTGGACTTAGTTGCTTTACTGTTGGCAGAACTTGGTACAACCCTAGTATCATCTTTCATATTGACAGCACTAGAAGTGAAGGGTTGATTTGCAGAAGATGCCTTTGGCTTACTGGAAGTGGAATTAGTTGCTTGATTGTGAGCAGAACTAATTGGTACAACCCTAGCATTATCTGTCATATTGACAACACTAGAACTTAAGGGTTGATTTGCAGAAGATGTCTTTGGCTGACTAGAAGTGGAATTAGATGCTTGACTTTGAGCAGAACTTGGTGCAACCCTAGCTTTATCTGTCATTTTAACAGTACTAGAACTCAAGGGTTCATTTGCAGAAGATACCTTTGGCCGACTGGAAGTGGCATTAGTTGCCTGACTGTGAACAGAACTTGCTACAACCCTAGCATTATCTGTGATTTTGGCAGCATTAGAAGTTAAGGGTTGATTTGCAGAAGATGCCTTTGGCTGACTGGAAGTGGAATTAGTTGCTTGACTGTGAACAGAACTTGGTACAACCCTAGCATTATCTGGGATTTTGACAGCAGTAGTAGTTAAGGGTTGATTTGCAGAAGATGCCTTTGGTTGACTTCCAGTGGAATTAGTTGCTTGACTGTGAGCAGAACTTGATTCAACCCTAGCAGTAGCTCTCCCAAGAGATTGTTTCTCAACTGCAACATTGGATGGTTCTGCAGTTTCCTTAATCAGTGAGGCATGGGACTTGTTTGATGCATCTTGAACTATGGCAAGTGGCCTTTCATCGTCAACATGTTCAAGTGCTGAAACTTTTTGGCCTGCTGAGCCTTCTAGAACTTCCCTAGACTTCTGCATGTGTACCTTCTGAAGAACAGGAGCAGGCTCCTCCACCACTATTGTGGATTGGTCAATCACAGTATTCTGATCTTGACCTAATGCTTCTGACTTGACAACTGACTCTGAGACATGACCAGGTCTGGCTGCATGTTGCTCTACAAAGCAACCATTTATCAACACAAAACTTTGCTTTGGCTGATCTGGTTTTTCACCCACGTACCTAAACATGTCATTCAAAACGAAGTATCCATTTGGCTGAGGAGCCAAGAAAAAGGACTGAGTGAAGGGGGTTGTTTTGTTATTTTTAAAGGTAACTAACCCACTTACCAGAACGAATACTCCATTGTTGTAAGATGGCTGTGAGTCAACTGTCTTGATCTCGACCTTTACGACACCGTAGTCTAGAGACGCTAACTGCTGGCTCACCACAGCGGTTCCTTTGAGGATCTGATTATTTGGGGCTGGGCGACTAAGTGTGCTACAATCCTTGTAAAATTTGTATAGCAATTGAGGACGCAGAACAAGAACCTTGTAATAATCGTTCACGAAGGCATTCCCAATAATATGAAAATTAGGAACCACAGGAGCCATGACTATGCCTTCTTGTTCTTGGACGGACATTTCCACTCAGAGGCGATTAATGAAGAATAAACTGAATTCCTTTAAGTCGCGGAATGGAGCAGAAAGGCAAATAACGCCCACCTCGCCTTTCCTCTGCTCTTTAGTCCTGGGCCGTTGCTCGTAGTGCAGATTGAAACATGCAAATTACACGAATGAATTATGCAAATTGAACGTGTAACCCACATAAGATTTATAGGCAGAAGAAAAGAGCGTGGTTAACTATTAGACTCCTTTTTTAATAGATTTCGCCGGAATCCCCACCCCTAAAAACACTAATTGCCGTAATCGTCGGATCAGAGCTCCACACTCGATGTTGTCTCGGTCAAGGTAGACACGTGGCAAACTCTCCTTTTCTGCCATCATGATCATGGTTGCACGCTCATATTTTCACCACCATGCTCGATCTATCCGTCAAACCTAAAACACATTGGTTAAATTGGAACTCTGACATAGTGATCAATATATAACGGGGTTTATGTGGAATTTGACCAAATAGTTTTTATGGAATTGTATATTTTGGGGTCAAAAATATATCTCGATTTTTTTTAATGATAATTAATCTTGTCCATAAGAATAAATTTCAATAAGAGTCTTAAAGGGAAGGGGACAAACATAATTAAATAAGAGATGCTAAATTAAAAATTTTATAATTTTAAAAGAGCGAAATGATGAATTTCGATTTTATAATAAATATTATAATAATAATAATTTAATTTTAATTTTAAAGAAGTGAAATGATGAATTTCGATTTTATAATAAATATTATAATAGTAATAATTTAATTTTAAGATTATATTATGTTAGATTTAAGATTTTTGTGATTTATAATTTAGAAAAATAGTTTTTGGATTAATCACATTATTAGAATTTGGTTGATGTTTCGAATTATTTAATGTGGTTCATCTTTAGGACAAGGTAATTGATCTTAATGAATACATAGTGTGGATGCATCAATACTAGGATATAGCCGATAAAGATTAGCTTTTAAAAACTAGTCGTTATTAATTAATTATTAGGGAATTAACTATTAATTGTTAAGATTCTTAAAAAATAAGAAATATAGAAATTAAAAATGATTAATAGTGTGGATGCATCAATGCCCAACTTTTAAAAACTAGTCGTTATTAATTAATTATTAGGGAATTAACTATTAATTGTTAAGATTCTTAAAAAATAAGAAATATAGAAATTAAAAATGATTAATAGTGTGGATTCATCAATGCCCTCATATAGCCGATGAAAACTAGCCGTTAAAAACTGCGCGGATATAGGGTTAAAAACTAGTCGTTATTAATTAATTATTAGGGAATTAAATATTAATTGCTAAGATTCTTAAAAATTAATGAATATAGAAATTAAAATTGATTAAAATTTTATTAATGATGATCTTGATGATGATGGTTAATGTCAGTTGAGACCAATATGGTCAGATCTTAAGAAAGGCAAAGAATCTAAGTTTGATTCTTCAAAATCTTGTTTCTATGTTCAAAGAGAAGGGAAATAAGTGCTCCAAGATTGTTGTAAGTGGGTAATAAAATAAATTAGTAATAAATAATTTATTCAAATCAAAAGGTTAAATAATCTTAACTATAAATTAAAATTATAGTTAAATTAGAAATCAAATTGAGATAGAATTTTCATTTGTAAGATAAAAAGTTTATTTCACCCTAACAATTTATTCCAAAATTTAAAAGAATAAATTAAAATATATAATTAATAATTTATAAAAATAGATAAAATTAAATTTTGAAACATTTATCCTACTACAACATTTTCTCATAGTTTTATACTTAATTTAAAAAATGTTATAAAATAAAATTAAAATAAAATATTTTGATTTTGAAATGAGTTATGGTTTCTGGGCAAATAGCATTGATGAATCATAATATTGTAACAAACCTATTTACAAATTAACAATATTCATGGTAAAATAGAATAAATATGGATGGTTATGAATCTTTTGATATATTTATTTTAAGTATTAAGTTTTAATTTTTATTATAAAATTAAATTAAAATAAAATATTTATATATTTTTTTAAAGGAGTATTGTTTTTGGGTATTTGAATTTTAAGATTTGATTTATTATGAAGAAATAAATTCCCTTACCTGTAAATGCACATCAAATATAAATATAGTAATTAAAATAATTATTTAATTTTATATTATAGTTATGTAAAAGAAATTGAATTGAATATTGTAGAGATTCTAAATAAACAAGTAAACATTTTTACTTAAAAAGAAGAAAAGTATGGAACATAGGTTATAGATTAAAGTTGTTATGGGGTTTTAAAAAAAAAAATTGTGATGAATTATTGTTGTTATGGGTTATTATGGGTTTTTTAAAGGAAAGTTGCTATGGATTATTACGGGTTTTTAAAAGTAAGTGATTATGTGTAGCGTTAAAATAAGCATTCTTTTTAAATCCATTAGTTTAAAATTAATGTGCAGTTTCATCTTAATAAAATTAAAAATTAAAATAAGTAAGAATTTTAATTTTAATTATTTTTGTTAAATTTTATTTAAAATTAGTAAGAATTTATTACAATTGAATTTTTGAACAGTGCACAATTTATGAATTTAGGGTTTTTTTTAAGTACTAGATTATTAATTTATTAAAAAATATAATTTAAATAATAATGATGATGATGATTAATGTTTACTAAGACCAATGCGGCCTATCATATTTTAAGAAAGGAAAAAGAATCTAAGTTTGATTTTTCAAAAGCACGTTTCTATGATCAAATAGAAGGGTAATAAGCGCTCCAAGATCGCTATAGGAGGTGTCACGCCCCTGAGTTAGTGTCGTGCAAACTAGTGGTGGCAGAAAAACCTCAATGGGACAGACGCCCAACTTGGGTATGTACGACGACGATGTGCGATGGGCGCACCCATAGCGGCGGGCAAAGTCGTGTGTTTTGGCGAAACACAATGAATGTGGGTGTTGGGAGACGTCATGTTGGAGAATGTGTGCAGTGGTTGAGCACATCATTGTAGAGGTTGTGCGAGCTTGGCATAATGGGCGCGGGCGACTGAGCCAACTCGGGTGACCTGAGGGACCCATGGGTCAACACTTGGTGACAGAAAACATGTGTGATGACAGATTTTATAAGATGGATGGGCGAGTTATATATTTGCCAGGGCGATGCGTGGGCATAGTGACTAAGCCGACCCATGGGCATGGGTGAAGGGTCATGACACTTCATAAAATGGGACCACAACTACCATATTTATATGGACAAGTTGTGAGGTTTCAAAGAAATCATTCGATCATTCGATCTCATCACTTAACAAGTTTGCATCTAAAACATCGAACGAAGGGAGTGCATGTGCCCGTAGGGTCAGGTGAATAGGAAAACAAAATTATGAGTGAATATTGGAATGGTGTAGGTAGAGTCGTGAAAACAGGAAGCTGAACATGCAGCACGATGGGAAGAATGCGTGCAGAAAAGGTCACTCACAATATGCTACAGTTAGGGCATCGAACGTGCAATCGGGTCACAGTTTAATGCAACAGGGTCATGATATATTGGCCTCATGTTGAAAGTTCACTCAGTGATCCATGACATGCATAGTCATCCCGGAAGTGACCCAACATGCAGGAAGAGATGGTCAGGTAAGAAGAACGGGAAACAAGTGTAGAAGTGTGTTTATGGAGACTGAATTTTGGGTTTCCTTGGAAAAATTTTGTGGGCAAGTGGCAACAGTGTTGCTACACGACTTTGACATAACTTTGGTAAATTTGGCTAAGCGTGAAGGCCAAGGAAGTTCAAAGCACACTTGTTCTAAATCTTGTATTTTTATTTATAAAACATTGATATTGAGGAGACTCATTATTTCAGGGAGTTTCCCCTCCCTTATGTGTATGGACATACATTGTTGGTGAATTAATGTTTATGGTTTATGTTTATTTTTGCTACATATTCAAGAACATTTGAATAAATTAACAAAGTGTTGAGTAAAGGCATAGTCTATATACTAGAGTATGATAAAAAGAAAAAGTGTAGTAGTGCCACACCTGCTATACATGGTTGAAAGAGCAACACAATTATAGGGCCATGACAAGATGGTATCAGAGCTTGATTCAAGGCGTGTCAAGCTACGTTGATTATTCAGGAAGCAGTAATATATTTGCAGGGTTGCAGGTGGCATTGAAGTTGAACTTATAATGAGTGAGACCGTTTTGTAGAAAATGGGATTTACAGGAATTTGGAGTTTTGAAGATTGGAAAAAGCACACCATGGGGCCAAGCCAAGTTGAACAAATTTCATCAACGTAATTGAAATTAAAAGATATTGAAGAAAGGTTGATATAATTGGAGAAAGGATTTTGTGATATGAGACAGACTATTCTTGCATTCGTCAAGGAAGCGATATCCGACACAAACATGGGTGAATTTTATCAACATGTGAAGAAAATGAATTGCTTTGAAGCAATTTTAATAAATATAAAAGAAGAGAAAGGCATGATGTGGGAGAACCAAGCCGAGCTTAGAAGGAATCTTGAAAGAATGAAGCATGGTGGGATGGACCTCACTATGGGCGAACCGAAGGAAGTTACATATGTACCAACGAAATGTATAAATTACACCAATGGATTCAATTGGATCATGCAATGTACTAAAACGATATACTGAATACTTCTACAATATTTGTGGAATACAAATCATGATCACTCAATCACATACAAGTAAGAGAAAGAAGTAAATCAATCGTACAACACAAGATTTTCCTGGGGAAAGTAACTGCTCAAAACCCATCAATCTCTATTGTATAATCAGCCAAGGAATCATGAAACAATACAATGCATGTGTGTTCACCAGAACCTCATACACTCTACCAATTGTCTCACTCTGATCTAGGCAAAATTGGACCAATACATAGCCAATTTCCTACCCATATTCTGCCTACCCTGCTCACGCAATCCCTTGGAAAAATAATTTCTATTAAATAGGAATTCCAACCTTCCTTGACTGTGCAATCCATCATGGGAATCCTATGACTTTATAATTGCACTCTGGCAATTCGGTAATAATAAAACTGATAGTTTACTTCCCTTTAAACTTTGTCTCAAATGGGTTGTCATCAGAATTGACATGCATGCAACTATTAATAGTGAATCATTAGTTACATGGTAGATCACTACTGGTGAATTACCTTCCACTATTTCATCACTCAGTTATAACTAGTTAAATTGGTTTTAACTCAATTGATTTGAGTTAATTGATTACACTCACACCACACTAGTGCTACAGCTGCAACTAGACCCTGTTAATAATAGAATCACTCTACATGCCTCACCTTTGACCCTCAACTTGAAATTATTGAACTAACTAAGTCTATCACACTTAGTTAACTATTACAAATTGTTATGAGATACGATTACAATTTACATATTGGAATCCTATACTAGTATGTGGTACATTTCCTTGTTGAATTAAAACGCTCCCTCTCAACAACAAAGGGATTATCAACTACCCTGATCATGCCTCTGTGGTATTCGAATTTTAACACTATTACCGATGAAATAGGTAATTGCACTGGTACCTACTTTTTGACGTAGAAAGAAAAACACCCGATTTTGAAAAGTGGTGATGCGAAATCAAATTTTTTTTTTTTTTTAGCATGTTCTTTAGCAAGTTTTTATGTCAATTTTGAATAGTGGTGGTGTATCATCACCAACGTTTTTTTAGAGGATTGATTTTGACACTATACATTTTCTAATGTCTTCTTCTTCTGTGAGATGTTTATTTTTAAGTGCATTTATGTACTTGTGTTTTAAAAAGAAAAAAAAAAAAAAAAAATTGTAATGATATCTTCACTTTTTCACATAGATAAAAAATGAAAAAGGGGTAAATATTATAAATGTTATATTTTCTACAAGTTTATGTATTGCTAATTAATTTTTCAATGCACATCAAATAATTGTCGCTAAAAAACCAATATTTTGAACGATATGACAAAAAAATACAAATTTTCAATACAAATAGAATGCAGAAATACACTTTTAGAGACTTTTTGTTTAAAAAAACATGTTAAATAAACTAATTTTTGGGAAAATCTTAATAAAAAAACTTAAGAAAATAACATTTTTATTGAATTTTATGTCAAAAAATAATCGTAATCACATGTTTTTTGCAAAAAATAAGGATTCTTCTCATAAAATATCGAAGTCTAAACATTACAAGTAAAACTGATTAATAGATCTCAAAAATGAGCTTTGTTTGCAAGCATAACTTAAAGATCCTCAAAAATATCAACTAATACCTGTTCAACATCATCTAGAACATCATTGATGGCTTCTTTCGCAACATTTTCTACTTCATTTTGGTCATTGTCATCTTCTAATGGATGTTTCATGTCTGCAAATCTTCCAAAGTGTCCATTTTCAATCATTCCATATAATGGTGGTTGAGGTTCCTTTGCCTTTTTTTCCACACGTGATTCATTAAAATCCCCTTTCCTCAAACCAACTTCTTCCCTTGCATCTGGAAGGAATTCAAGAGCGTTAATTCTTTGTTGAATAAATTTGCATTGCACTGGGTCTTTCTCAATGGAAATGCAATTTCTTCCTTTTGGTAGGCAACATGCTAGTGTTGTACCTAATCATCAAGTGAAAAAGAAATAAGTAAGAAAATTAGTATAAAGACATAAAAAGTAAAACTAAAATATTTGAATTTAAATTTGTATAATAAAACTTACCTGAACCTGAAAATAGATCCAAAACCCAATCTCCTTCATTTGATGGCATCGCTTGGCCTGCCTCCGGCCCCCGGCTGGGTGGAGGGAAATTTGGACAATCGCCCTCCGCCCAGCCTGGGCCCGGAGGCAGACTCAGCAGCCCTCGATGACGCCACCCGGTCGGCCTCCACCTAGCTGGGGGAGATTCTCGGAATCGCCCTCCGCCCAATCGAGGGTGATTCTCAAAATCACCCTCCACCCAACCAGGAGCGATTCTTGGAATCGCCCTCCACCCAGCTGGGGGTGATTCTCGGAATCACCCTCCACCCAGTCGGGGGCCAGAGGCAGGCTGGGTGACGCCATCGAGGGCTACCCAGCCTGCCTCTGACCCCTGACTGGGCACAGGTAGGCTAGGCAGCCCTCGATGGCACCACTCGGCTCGCCTTCGGCCCCAAACTAGGTGGAGGGAGATTCTCAGAATCACTCTCCACCCAGCCACGGGTCGAAGGCCGGCCAGGCAGAACCATCGAGGGCTTCCAAGCCTACCTCCGACCCCTGTCTAGGTGGAGGGAAATTCCGATAATTGCCTTACACCTAGTCGCAGGTCGGAGGCAGGCTGGGCAGCCCTCGATGGCGTCATTCGTCCTGCCTCCTGCCCCCAACAGGGTGGAGGGTGATTCCGAGAATCACCCTCGGTTGGGCAGAGGGTGATTCCGAGAATCACCTTGAGCTGGGAAGAGGGTGATTCCAAGAATCACCCCGGGCTAAGTGGAGGGCGATTCCAAGAATCACCCCTAACTAGGCGGAGGGCGATTCCGAGAATCACCCTCTGCCCAGCTAGGGTTGATTCTTAGAATCCCCCTCCGCCCAGCTGGGGGTCGGACGCAGGCCTGGTAATGCTGTTGAGGGCTTCCCAGCTCGGGGCCGAAGGCAGGCTGGGCAGCAGTGTCGAGGGCTGCCCAGCCTGCTTCGGCCCCTAGCTGGGCGGAGGGCGATTCCGAGAATCACCCCCGGCTGGGCGGAGGGTGATTCTCAGAATCGCCCTCCACCCAGGCGGGGGTGATTCTCGGAATCACCCTCTGCCCAGCCGGGGGTGATTTTCAGAATCTCCCTTCGCCCAGCCGGGGGTGATTCTCGAAATCGCACTTCGTCCAAATAGTGGTGATTCTCAGAATCGCCCTTCGCCCAGTTGGGGGCCAGAGGTAGGCCAGGCGACACCATCGAGGGCTGCCCAACCTGTCTCCAACCCACGACTGGGTGGATAGTGATTCTCGTAATTTTCCTTTCCGACGGCCGCAGGCAGGCTGGGCAGCCCTTGACGGTGCCATCCAGCTGGCCTCTAGCCCCTGGCTGGGTGGAGGGTGATTCTGGGAATCTCCCTTCACCTAGCCGGGGGCCAGAGGCCAACTAGGTGGCATCATCGAGGGCTGCCCAGCCTGCCTCCGCCCTGCCGGGGGCCGGAGGTAGGCTGGGTAGCCCTCGACAGCATTGCCCGACCTGCCTCCAGCCCTCGGCTCGGCAGAGGGTGATTCCGAGAATCACCCCCGGCTAGGCGAAGGGCGATTCCGAGAATCACCCCCTACTGGGCAGAGGACGAATCCGAGAATCACCCCCGACTAAGCAGAAGGCGATTCCGAGAATCACCCCCGGTTGGGTGAAAGGTGATTCCGAGAATCACCCTCGGCTGGGTGGAGGGCGATTCTGAGAATCACCCCCAGCTGGGCAGAGAAGAATCACCCTCTGCCCAGCCGGGGGTGATTCTCGGGAATCGCTCTCTGCCCAGCTGGGGGTGATTCTCGGAATCGCCCTCCACCCAGACAGGGGTGACTCTCGGTATCGCCCTTCGACCAACCGGAGGCTAGAGGCCAGCCGGGTGGTGCCATCGAGGGCTGCCCAGCCTGCCTCTGGCCCCCAGTGGGCGGAAAATTAATTTTTATTTTATTTTGTTTTTTTCAAACACAAAATATTTAAAAATTTTTTTTTTTTTTAAACAAAAACTATTATACTAAAAAAAATATATATATATGTATTGTTTAATATAAAAAAAAATTATTTAATTAAAATTTTAAAATATAAAAAAAATAAAAATAAAAACAAATTAAAAAATATGTTTTAAAAAATAAACAAACAAATATAAAAAATTTATTTTTAATTTTAATTTTTTTTAAAATTAAAACAATTATTATTTGAAATATTAAAAAAAAAAAAAAATGAAAATATGTTTTAAAATATAAACAAGCATATATAAGAAGATTTTAATTTTTAATTTTTATTTTCTTAAAACTAAAACAATTATAATTTAAAATATAGAAAAATAATAAAAAAAATATTAAAAAATATGTTTTTATATATAAACAAACAAATATATGAATAATAAATTTTGCATTTACTTGTTCATTTTTAAAGATTGTTTAAGTCATATGATTTCTCCATAATTTCATTGTTCAGGTATCTTGAAAACTTGAGATTTAAAAACTTGAGATTTACAACTTGTCATTAAGGCTTTTATGCGCTGCGAAATTTTATCTTTAATGTTACGGTTGAAAATAATTACAATTTTAGGGTTGTTTAGAGTCAAGATATTTTAAGTTTAACAACATGGATACAAATTGTTCTAAATGATAAGCCCTTTAGACATGATTTTGTTTATATTTAACATCATCTATCAAAAGATTTAGAATTTTACGATTTTTCAATGTCCTAATATGTTGTCTTTAATTCCATTGTTACAATGTGTCAAAAGTGTGACACAATTTTTTTTTTTTTTATTCTAGCATCAACTCGTTTTGTTTTGAGTGTGTTTTTTCAATCATTTTTTCAAGAAACAATTTTGTTTTTAGCATAGTTTTATAAAAAGGTGAAATTTGACCTTGAGAAAAAAAACAAATGCATTCTGGAATACACACTTTTTGTTTTTGGGGCATTTTTTCATGTTTTTTGAGTCTTTTTGGGCTAGACTTCCCGTTTTGAGGTAATAGTTCCTCTTTCATCGGTAACATTATTTTTTCTCTTCACAAGTGTCTTCATCAAGATATATGCATCCTGATATTCCATGGGAATGTATTGAAACAACATAATGTGCCTCTAAACACAATCTCTGAGATGGTGGTACTAGATGTCAATATTCTTAGACATATCATGGAATACCGGATTAACCGAAAGTTTTATGTAACTCTAGTTATCATAATGTATCACCGTCAGATCCATCTGATGACCAAACAAACCAACAAGCATCTACTTCATCTAGGTGGCCTCGCATGTGTAGGTTTTAACCCTGTACAAAAATTATTTGCAAACGAATTCTTAAAGATAGAAAATAAACAATAGCAACAACATAAAAACATAAAACAAACACACAGATATTTTTCATGTGGATCCAAAAACTGGGACTACCAGCTTGATTTTTTCATTATATTCCTTTTAGTGTTACAACACATATATATACATGTCGAAGCATTCATAAACCCTAATCCATCAACCCTCGATTAGAACATAACCTTATTTCCCTTGACCGGAGCTACAAAATACCAGGGGCTGAAAACCATCATGCCCCAAAACCATGTGCAAACCCATGCACAAAACTATAGGTCGGATTGACCACCTAAAAATAAGGAAACAAAAATTTCTCGGGGCGCTGCACTAGAACCTGCGTAGGGGGCTACCCGCCCCCTCTGAAACCCTATGCCAGGGGGGATTTCACCCCCCTTGTGACTCCCCTATTGCACCTGGCACAATGTATAGGGGGAGCTATCTTCCCCCTTATGAACCGCTCACGTGTGTGACTAATCGTGGAAAGAATATAACACATACCCAAAATTCTCCCACTTGTTGTTTTCTTTCCACAGGGGGTCACAGGAGACCTTATTCATTAGTCTGGTTCTGCAAAACCCATTTTTTCTCTACACCAAGATAACTTCTAAGTGCTCACAGACTTCATCAATGCATCTACAACATTCTTGTAAGTGTCCACCTTTACCAACGATACCTTTTTATCCTCAACCATATCTCTCACAAAGTGATATTGAACATCAATGTGCTTTGTTTTTGAATGATAAGTAGGGTTCTTAGCCAAAAAAATTGCACTTTGGCTATCGCAGTCTATCCTTATAGCTTGTGGAACCAACCCCATACTTGAACAAAATATCTCCAACAAAACTTCTTCCTTGCTTGCATGAGTGGTTGCCATGTATTTTTCCTCTATAGTTGAAAGAGCCACTACAGACTGTCTTTTACTCATCCAACTGACTACACCTCCAAATAGGCTAGACACATGCCCACTTGTAGATCTTATTTGGTCCAGATCTCTAGGCTAATGTGCATCAAAAAAACCACGGATGTCCAAAACTCTCTCCAATCCTGGTATTCCCTAGTAGCAAAAACCATAATCACTAGTTCCATGCAAATATCTTAAAGCCAGCTTCATTGTTGTCTAATTCTCCTTCCTTGGTTTTGACAAAAACCTGCTCAATACTCCCACTACATGTGTAATCTCTAGTCTAGTATATACCATTGCATACATCAGGCTACCCACTACACTTGCATATGGAACACAGGACATATCCTCCTGTTCTTCTTGTGTCTTGGGACATTGTTCAGCAAATATCTTTACACCTACAAGAATAGGAACCTTCACCAGTTTACTATCATACATATTGAACCTCTGTAATATTGTCTAGACATACTTCCTCTGGTTTAACCAGATCTTCATCTTTTCCCGATCTCTCTTAATTTCCATCCCCAAAATATAGTTTGCAACACCAATATCCTTCATGTCAAATTTGGAGAACAATTGGGTCTTAAAATATCGGATAATTTCTTTGTCTTTTCCAATCAGCAACATATCATCCACATACAAGACCAAGTAAATAGCATGGTCACCAATTAATTTAAAATACACATAATGATCCTCTTTACTTTTGGTAAAGTGAAGTCCCCGTATATAGGTATCATATTTCTAACACCACATCCTTGGCGACTATTTTAACCCATACAGATACTTTTTTAACCTGCATACGAGTTATTTCTTACCCTGCTAGATTCTTTTTCATGAATTTAGGTCATAGGTTGCATGTGGAAAGCACCATATTTCTCACCAATCCTTGCATCTATGACTTGCAACCCATACCAAGTTGAAAACCACATTTGAATCACGGAACCTTCTACTTACTTTCTTCGGATTGCACGATCTGTGACTTCCCCTTGGACCCTAAATTTGGGACCTATATTTCCATCCAAATGTGATTGGGATAACTTGTTTATCATTCATGTTGTAAAGTTGCAAAACAAGACCCAAAAAAGTTGAAAGTTTATGTGACAAAGCCAATTTTGCGACTGTGCCACCTCTTTTCAAATTATAGTTCCCAACTATGACCTCACAGAGCACACTTCCAGTCAAAGACCTCTCCATAGGTCACAATTATGTTCTATTATTATCCAAAACACACAATTCCACATGAATCCAACCTCAAGGTGCATCCCCAGATGCGATTGGCCTGATGATTACAATGGGTATCGAATATCAGTTGTGACCATGATTTCGAATCCAATTATGACTAGATCATTCCATGAGGCCACAGGTCACATTTTTGGTCCCCAACATTGCATCTAGAAACTTCAACTTGCATTACTTTCATGAATTACAACCTCTCTATAATTCTTGGCTTCCCGTGCAGTCCATACTCTTGTGCCAAGTGTCTCTCACCCATTTTTTGTCTCAAACTAGAAAGGATAGATTCAAGAATCAAGCGCTACATAATAGTCATATAATGAAAGAGTAAATTGCTCAGTCTACATTTAGTGAGATTGGAATGGAATTTACATTGACTGGTGCAAATAAATGGGTACTATTTTCTAGAGATCTCAACACATAGTACAAGTATCAATATGAAATTTTGTATGTGAAAATTGATATGAATTCTAACACCTTAACAACAATCACTTTTTATCAACCCATTCCACATGTAAATACTATTTTTAGCTTTAAAATATGAGATCATAAGTCTGACAAGGTGGACTTGGAGTACTATCATGATCACGTGGGATTGAGCTCAAGCATTGGTTTGAAACCTACTCCCATTGTCGAGGTCTCTGGTGCACTTGGGATATGAAAATTTAGTTTGTGGTGAGATGGCCTTTGACATTGCGTCTAGAACATTTTCAAAGTATAGTGAAAGCATTGGTGTTTGAAGGCTTCAGTACACTACAACTATGATATTAGATGATAATGGGGACATTGTGAAGCCCTCATATACACATATAGTGAAACTTATTTCAAATATTGCAATTATGGCTAGATCCACCCATACGTTTTTGACAAATGAGAACACTTATAGATTTTTGAGTTCTCATGTTGTTTATAATCTTACCACAATGAAATAATGATTTCACAATCATGGGAAACATGGTCCACATATCCAACATCAGTGGAGGCCTAAATGACTAGTAACAATGTTTGGAGAATTTAACACCAAGGTTCTTGATAAAGAGTGAAAAACTTGGTTCTTCATTGGCATTAAATCCTTGATACAATCTAAATGAAAGAAATAAAAAGGATCAAACTATTTTTAAAAGGGTGAAGGTTTTATCGATACTTGATCACTTTAAATTTCTAGTAGCTTCCACATGGTCTATTAAAATTGTGTAATTTATGTTCCTGGAATCTTTGTGTACACCATAGTCACTACATTGTTTGATTTCTCTTTACCAATGTAAAAGTGTATATAAAATTCCTTCAAAACCATAATTACAGGGTTGGAAGCACCTAAATATCTTCGGTGGAAGAAGTGGCACAAAGTGCTAAAAACACCATCATTACAAATTATGCTATGATGGTTCTTATTTGCATATAATAGCTCATCTTATCGAATCTATAGGTGTAGTTGTCAAAAGTTGGCTAGAAATTGACATATATTTGACAAAATATTTTCTTCTTTTGGAGTAGGAACACATTCTCAGAAAGTGCGAGACAAAATTAGGGAAGCCTAAATTAAGAAATCATTCGGCATCCATGTGACATGAGAGAAAATATTGATGAATACCATTCGCGTTTATTTTCCTCGCATTAACAAATTAAGCACTGTTTTGGTATCCATATCCTAGGAAAATAAAATCTCTATATCATTTTGATTTATTTCAGATAGATTTTTCTCAATGAGAATGATGATGATAAGAAGAAGAAGGGTTCTCTTCCTAATGAAAAATATGGTTATCCTAGAAAAAGGTTCAAAGAGAACCTTGCTATGAGAATACATTCCTCTTGGCACTACTAGATAATGGTTGCACTCAACATTTTTTATATTAGCATAGTGGTTGGATACATTACTTAGATCAAAGAGAATGGATCTGAAAATATGAGAACAAGATCCATTGTGATGTGATTTGTAAGGTCAATTTAATGAATGCATAAATTGTAATTAAAGAATAAATATTTATGTTTGAACAAAGATTGTTGTTGGTATTTCTTTTAGGATCTGTTCTGATCTTTTTGAAACCTAGAAAACCCTTGTAGAGACCATATACATTGATAACATTGTGGTGTAGAAAAGGGACTATAGAGGTGTACAAATTAATTCCTTTCTTTGAATCAATTTCTTATTTTTTTAATTTCATTCTTTATTTGTAAACATGTATGACCAATGTTATTTTTTTGTAGGTAGAAGAAAGGGAATAAAATGTTTATTTTCATGGAGGAAGCTAGGGTTTTTCACATAGGGTATGAAACTAGGGTTCTGGCGAGTCCAAAAGATAGATCCATAGACACTTCTAGAACTAGTTAGCAATACCTAAGGCATGCCATAAAAAAAAAATGGATACATATGAGGTGCAACATCGTGCAAAGTGAGTGAATAACACAACCTTGTCTGAATACACAACCTTTCGGGACATATTACTTTGCACGATATTACTTATCATCACATACATCAATAGAAATCTTACATTTCCTTTTAAATTATTTATTTAATTAAATTTTTATTGGATTTATTTTAATTTCAAATTTGGCATTTTGTTTTTATTTTTACATTTTAATGTTGTTTTTATTTTATTTTTTTGTAGGAAAACAGTTGAAGAGATGAGGAGAACAATATCTCAATCAATGAGAAGGCTCTATTAGTTGAAGAATATGATTTTAAGCCAATAAAAATTGATTGAGAAAAAACACTCTTCAAACAAACTTTCTTATGAAGAAATCCTTTTGTAAATATTATAAATAGAAGATTGCAAAATCTAATAGGGGCTTCTCTCTTGTGTAACTCTGGAATTCTAAAATCACTTCTGTAATAGGAATTTAGAGTTGTAGGTGGGAGAAGAGGAATCTCAGATCTGGAAATTATTGAGTTTTTTCTTTTACATTTTGAGTTATGTATAATGAACAGAGTTTGCACTATTGTAGCTCTGGTTTTTGAAAGCAGAAGTTTAGACATTGTAAAAGACTGTTAGAGACCGGACCTAGAGAAATAGACTTAATAAATTGGTTTTTATAATACTATTATTTGAAATGCTGGTTTCATTTTATGATAATAGGAATGTTTCAATTTACTTCCATATTTGCGCACTTTTTTCAGTATGAGTAATTCACCTCAATTTTATGTTATTATTTATCTCTACTCTTATGGGCCGAATCCTGATTTCTGAGTAACTGTTTACTTAGAAATCTGTCTTATAAAACTGATTTATTGAATAGTGATATTATGTGAACTATTTACTAATATTATTGTTTAATTATTCAAAGTTACTCATTAAATGATCAATATCATTTTGAGAACTATTTCCTGAGTGTTGTTGATCGATTATTTCAGTTAAGAGGTCTCTACATAGGATGTGTGTTACACAACATTTTTTCACTACCCCTGCAATCCCCATCCCACACATTGGAGGGTCATTTCTGTGACTTCTGAAAAGTGTCATTCCTTGCAAATAACATCATTGCATCCCTTTTGATGAAGGTAACATTCTTCTTGCTAACATTTCCCTAAGCAGAGCTCTAAAAATCCTTGTTTTTTCCTTGGCGTGAGTAGCCAATTCTGCCCTCGCACCGATGTGGAAGATTAACACTAGGGCCCACGCCACCTAGCATTCTATCCCAATGTAATGCCTGCGCCAAGCTATTTATGAATTTTTTTTTTTTAAATAGAGGAGGAGGTTCCATTCCAACCACCTCCAGGATGAGTCATTGGGAGTGGTTGAACTGAAACAACCACGGGCCTCCTCCTTTAGTTAGTAGTTTCCACCTCCCTTGGAACACTCCTAAAGGATAGGCCTCCCTTCCACCTTTGTAGGGATCCCAACCTCCTCCTTTTCCTCTATATAAACAAGCGTTCTCTCTTTATGAAAACTAGCTGAATAGTTGTAGTTGAAGCTAAACAAGGAGAATTATACAACTGAAGTGCTGAACTTGGAGACTAAGCTATAGTTGAATAACTGAGTTATTGAGAAGGTAGAACAAGGAGAAATCCATTGAGAGGTCCCTTATCTCGTCTGAATTCCTCGACGAGCTTTAAGACGTGCTTCACTCGAGCCCCGTTGAAGGAGACCGCAACGTCAGAGCATGGTTGTATCTCTTCTTTCAACCTATTAATATAAGTGACTATAGTATGGTTCTCGTCTTGTGTTTTGTCTTTATCGAATGCAATATGCTAGTATTCTTTGACTGACTAGTAGCTTTTGGATGAAATTAGTATGTGGTATGTGGTTATCATTTTCTAATCTCTGTGCAGGTGTGCAAAAGTGATAAGCAGAAGGGTTGTGACTTGCTTTCGATCAGGAGCGAGAGGTTCTCACCATCACTACGAGTGTCGAAGACAACTTTGGACCACATGTAGGCCATCTTATCGCATCCTCTTTCATCAAATATCTAGGAACCTACACTCTAGCATGATTCCTTGTTACTAGACCCACCCTTGGGCTAGAGGGATCGTCTGTGCCTGCAGAGAGGATTTACCTACATAACAAGTTGGCGACCATACTAGGGATCAGTGTGAGTTTGTCTTTGATCTTGTTGGGTAATTTTTTGGGTTTTGGTCTTGTTGTTTACTTTTATGGTTGTTTAACTATGCTTCAAACCCTTGTTTAGCCCCAGAGTGTCAAGATTGACCTCTACTCTATTGAGTTTTTCCCATTTTCCTTGGTTAACTGGCTTGGCACAGTTTTTCCCTAAACAGTCACACCAATTGGCGCATGTTGCTTTTGTAGCACTCACGCCATAGCCTGTTTGGCGTTGAATACTGCCTTACAGTTGCACTGACCCCTGTGAGTTTTTGGGTGTGAGCTTTTCATGAGTTTTTTGGTCACTTGTCTTTGTTTTTGGGTTCTTTTTAAGAGTAATTGAAGTGTTTTGGATTGTCTTTGATTGCTAGAGGCTTGTTTTCCTCAGTTGTTTGCCCATTTCTTATCAGTGTAGCTTGAGGTCTTAGGGCTTCTGAGTGCCTTGGTGCACTAAGCCTTCTATTTGAAGATCAATTTTCTTGATAAGCTATCGAATTCATTCCCTGTTCAAATCCTCTTGGTCTCTTTAATCATATTGAGTACGTTCATTGGCTGAATGATCATTGCCTTTCTTGTTTTTATTTTTCTTCCTCTTACTCCAAGCACCAATTACATTGCTTGTATGGGTCATTTTTGAGATTTCTCTTTGACTTGAAAAGTTTGTATCATTGGTTTCGGTATTGTTGTGTTTGTTTTATGTTGGAGGAGTCATTCCATTTCAAATTTTTCATTCACTCTCTCAAGCTAGTGTTTAGTTCTGTTTTTCATATCATTTAGTGCATTGCTTGCTCTATTGAATTGAAAAAACAAAAAAAATATTGCATTCTCTTTTTTTTTGAAAATGAAACTTTCCTTCGTTTAATTCACATTGTATAGGCTAGGAAAGAGTTTTGTTTTCCATGGATTGCATTAGATGCATTAGTGGATGTTTTCGCAAGATTTCATTATTTGCTACTGCTTGAAAGTTTTCTTTCCTTCTCATAGATAGCTTTCATTGAACGAAAATGGTATCCTTCTGCATGTTGTTTGGCATTTAGGAAAATTTCAGATCTGACATACGTTAAGGCATAGAAATTGAAACCTAATCCAAGATCAACGTTAAAATTTATTTCAATTAACCTAAGACAACATTCAAACCTAACGAAATATTCTAGTGGTCTAAGTTAGAGACGTGTTTCGGCATCTTAAAACCTAGTAGCTGTTGTTCGCCATCTGGCTCCAGACAGTGCTAGTACGGACGTGTGCTCCCCGTACCATCGAGTATATAAAGGGAGACCCCTCTAGATTGCAATCCTTTTATCCATAGGAATCCGAGTCTGCCGCTTTGTAACCGTGATACACCGAACACAACATTCAGGGAGAATATCTGCACATACGTCAACTCCTTGGTCATTTTTCTTTCATTTGATCACCAAGGTGTATATGGCAGTTCACGAAAGCTTGGCATACCCTCTTGCTTAGATTACCTAAGCAGTCATTTTTTTTATCTTCACCGACTCTCTAAATTTGAAAATATCATCGAGCACTTGTCCTTTCACGCTCGTTCAAAATTGAAAGTGATTAGAGCCATCTTTTTCCTATTTCTTAACTCTTAAAACGTGAAACAACAAATTTTGGTTTCAGTATCATAAAATAAACTACCCACGATCACACGCCCGTCAAAGTTTTAGTACTTGGATTTTTTTTTGTTTTCCTTGGTTTTTGAGTCTTTACTCAGATCTCTCTTTTTCCTTCTTATTGTGAAGTAGTCACGGTGGCGGAACCACCAGTTTCTTCATCCTCACTCCCTTCTAGAGGTAGTCCTTTACCGGATAGTTCATTTGAAACTCCTCAATTCTCTAGGTTTGCCGAGCTTTAGTAGCCTATTCTCTTGTCGATCTTACCCCTTGCTTCCCGATCTCCTGCTGATGAGCCAGTTGAGTTCAAGTGGCATCCCTTGGGTGCTTGGTCTGGTTTTGGGGATGAGGAAGAATTCCCTCCTATTACATTGGGATCGCCATTTTTAGTTGTTGTTATACCTCCTAGTCCCCGTAGTCTTTTCGAAGATCTTACCAAGGAGTCAGACATTGACACATCAGGTCCTATTGGAAGTGATGGAATTCTTGTTTCTATAGAAGAGTATCAACTTTTCCCTGAAAACACCCCTCATGTGTTTGCTCAATCTTCACCATTGGTGTCACTTCCAGCCGGATATAGTTCTTTGGGTCAGATTATTGCTGGTGTTGCATACATGGTAGCATCTACTCTGTCCAGGAGTCTAGTCTTTCGATCATTAGGACTATCACCGATGACACCTACTTCTTCGCTTTCAGTTACATCTGTCCCAGTTCAACCTACTGTCTGTGCGGCTGCATCTGCGCCGGTCACTCAGTCACCAACAGCCTCAACTGAGATACTTGGTGGCCTCACTTTTGAAGAGTATCTATTGGCTATTCATAAACATAACTCTCAAGTTTCTTAGCAGCCTCATGCTCCTGTTAGTCCTACACACCATTATGACGAATATGATAATCCTGTTTATTTACCCTATCTCACTCCTCATCACTTTGATGTTGTCGGTACCCCCATCTATGTTTCTCCTACTCCCCATCATTATGATGAGCGTGGTGTTCCTATTTATGACCCTTATGAAATCATTCCTGAAATTGGAATGACTTATCAGGTGCAACCTCCTGTCCCACAAGGACAACCCTTGCAGGGACAACCTTCTATTCAGTCAGGGCTTGCATTCGGTCCTGAGGGACAACCTTACGGTCGACAAGGCCAACCTTTACAAGGTCACCCTATGGTCCAACAAGGGCAATCCTAAGGGCCTTCTGGTTAATCTTTATATCAACCAGTACCTTCTTATGGTCTTGGGGGGAAAATCTATTCGTCGCAGGGACAACCTTTTGTATAGTGACCCAGATCATATATTCAAACTGGTCTGAACATTGGGAAACAAGGACAACCCCTTGGTCCTCCTCCAAGACAACCTGGTTCATCGCAACCATCAAGCCAACCTACTCACCAAGGGCAACCTGGTGGCTCTCAGCATCTAGGCCAACCTGCTCTGCAGGGGAAACCTGCTCAACCAGTCCAACAACCTACTCAATCTACTCAACAACAATTTTACTCTGCTTCACAGTAGGGTCCTACCTTTCAGCAGCCTATTCAGTCTACTCAGCAGCCAGTTTACCCTGTTTATTCTGCTCAACAGGGCCCCACTTATTAACAACTAGTTCAACCCCAAGGAATTTATTATCCTCGTGGTCAATATCGACCAATATATAGTGTGCCTCAAGGTTTTACTTATCACCCTCATTCTCAGTTGCCATATAATCAACCGCAAGGCCATACTTACATTCCACTGCAAAATACTCAACAAGGACCTCGATGGTATACTCAGAATCAGTATCCTCAGTATCAACAGAATTATTCGACTTATCCCCCATATTTTCTGAATCCTTAGGGACAGAACCCATGGGCGTAGAATTTTTCTCAAACAGGATGGAATGCAAGTTTGGGTTCTTATCAAGGACCTACTATGCCTTTTAGCCCTCAATTTCCATTTCTTACTACATTGGAGTTACCGGATGTGTCAAAGTTAATGAATGATCCTATTCTTCATAACCCTTATTGACCTTCGGTTCTGACTAAGATTCCTGGTGATTGTCCCAAATTTGAGGGAAAGTCCGGAGAAGACCCCCAAGCGCATGTTATGACTTACCATTTGTGGTGTTCTTCTAACTCTTGGGTTGACGATTCTATTCGGCTTCGTCTTTTCCAATGGACTATTACTAGTGGTGCTGGTAAGTGGTATATCAAGCTTTCTCGTGGTATCTTTCATGATTTCAAATCTCTTGCCATGGCATTCCTTACTCATTTTCAGTTACTGGTTCGTTATGAAGTTGGGACGCATCTCCTTACCTCTTTGAAATAGGACCAGACTACTCATATCTCGAACCATATTCATGAATGGAGATGTCATTATTGCTTGATCAAATTTGAAATTCCTGATCAAATTATTACTCATTTTTTTTTCTGAATAAGACTAATTCTATTAAGATGAGAAAAGTATAGTACAATCAAGCTTGCATGCAAGCGAAACAGATAAGCATGGGAGCCGCAGGGGAAAGTTTTATCCACCTCGCTCCTGATAGACCATCAGGGAATGAGCAAAAGAAAACACGGGAGTACAAAAAGCTGGCTCTGAGCTAAGGAGCCAACCCAGAGTGGGCGGTTACTACCACATGACTTTTTTTGCCTTTTTTCCTACTTACTTTGACCCAGCCAGTGGGGTTTGGATGACCCATAACAAGTTTTAGACTATTCTGCTCTGGCGGCGGAATATCCTTATCAGA
Organism: Pinus albicaulis; assembly: GCA_034641835.2. NCBI lineage: Eukaryota > Viridiplantae > Streptophyta > Pinopsida > Pinales > Pinaceae > Pinus > Pinus albicaulis. The sequence goes on along the minus strand of CM076577.1, from coordinate 1,346,935,775 downwards.
ATCTGAAGACAAAGATACATGAGAACGCTTCTGGGAGAATGGCGGGGATGAGGGGATTACCGGACTGACCGAGGGAACGTCCAGTAGAATCTCAACATTCTGCCCATCTGCTTCAATTTCCTCCTCATCCGAACTAGAGGAATCTGTATCTTCCATAGGAGGAATACATGAGTTCCAACTCTTGGATTTGGGTTTGCGATTTGAATTCTTCTTTTTTTTGAGGAAATATGAACATGAACTCTGGAGGTGCCCAGTTTGATGACAATGTCGGCATCGAAAGGCTGTATTTTCGTAATCCAAGGTTTGTGTCCAGTGGAAATCTCCAATCTTGAGGTTGATCTGCTCCGGCAGACCTTTGCTGATATCTATTTCTGCACATATTCTGCCGTAGGTGTAGAGTCCATTTTCCTTTCTTGAGGATTCTGTAGCTAGATAGCGTCCTAAGGTGTCTACAATGGATATGAAGACAAAGATATGCCATAAATGTGCCGGAAGATTCGGGAGCCTGACCCAAATGGGAATCTTGGTGATGATAGTTGTAGAAGGGTTGAAATCTGGAAACCAGGGGGTAAGGAAAAGTCCAGCCGAACCCCAGAGCCAAGGGCCTCCTGTTAAGGCCTTCTGGTAGTCTTCATTTAGTTCAAAGACCACGATGAAGAAACCTTTTGAACATAAGAAGATCTTTCTCCTTTTATTCCAATTGGTCTGGATCCATTGGTATAGATCTGCAGTGCGTGGCCATAGCCCATTAAATCAGCATATGATTGCGGATTCTGCAAAAAACTGGCAGCGATCGTCAATCTCAGGAAGAGAGAAACTAATAGTGGGAACATCTTCCGATTTATCTACCAAAAATGGCTTTGGAACCATAGTTGGTTGAGCAGCTTTCGTCGAGGCCTGAGGATCTCTGTGGACTGCGTCTTTGAAAGAGAGAGAAGGGCCAGAGGAGGCTTGCCCTATGGATCTACCTCTTAAACGAAAGGTAACTGAAATAAAGGCATCCTTTTGAATGCTGTAATGGAAGAGGGGAAGGGGATTCATAAGTTGCTTACCCTCATATAGCAATCTCAAGTAGACGGAAGGGATCCCCAGCCTACATTCGAGCTTTTGCAGAAGATCCTGCACCAGATCTGTAGCACGCACCCAATGCATTATCGTCTTACCCGAGAAAGTGACTTGGATCTGAAATGCAAGTGCTTCTTCTTGTAGATCTAGCAGATCTGGCTGGTTTGAAGAGGCACTCTGCGTTCGGGAAATCGTGGATAGATCCAAGTTTCAACTCGCCAGGCTTCGAGCGATGGCTGAAGCTGGACGAGGAGCATCATTACAGTCAGCATGAATTTGCAACTCTGTCGCCTCTGCAGTCTGATCTAGCGGAATCAGGTCGCAGATCCGCTGCTCGCAAATGACGGAGAAAAGATCTAAGGGATTTTCAAGTTTGCCCCTGATAGCAACGTGAGCAGATTTAAAAGCATTGTTGCAAAGGCCGACTGGAACCTTTTCCAGGAGAGCAGACACCCAGACGGCGACAAAATCTATGCCGAGGGGGTCCCTATGCAAAGGCATGTTAACCTGCAAATTCGAGTCTGCAACCTTGTCAAAGAGTGATACCAGCATTGGAGCTGCAGCCTGCCGATTTGGCGGGTTCGAGAGGCAGATCCATTGCTGCCATGCTACTGAGATGAGATCTGAGAAGTCTCCAGAGAAAATCTGTGTTGTTATACGATCCTCGGTGAGGGCGGCGGCTCCAAAGCCGTCTAGATCATGTGCAAGGTAGGTATTCACCTAGACGGCGGCAGTATCTCTTCTCTGGATATCCCCGCACAAAAGCTTGCAAACCAGCCGAATCCTGTTTTCTAACTGAACCCTGAGTAGAAGGCAGCTGGCTCTTTCAGAGGCCGAGCCGGCGCCGACCAGCAACACAATGCTGCAAACCCTATTCCAGTCGTTTTCCATCGCTCCTTTTTTCTTGAATCTATCAAATTCTTACTCATTGGTTTACTACCTCCTTTGTCAATTATATTGCGAAAGACATAGCCATGGGGGCATGTGTAACCAAGGAATAGGCCATCTATCGTGCCTAGTACCTTGATCTCGTGTACTCTCAATCAGGCATATTGTATGATATTTTGAATGATGCCCCTTGACCTGGAACTTCTAACGCACTGGCGACCCCATCCTTCGATGGTATTATTGGTTCTGTGTCTCAAAATTTGCGTAAGTCTTCTTCTTCCAACCCTGGGAAGCAAAAATATAATTCTTCCAATGATATTGCTCCTAAGTCTAGTCTGAATCCTGGTAAAACCTCGAAGGTCAATGTCGTTCAGGCCAGTCCTACGGATAATACTTCTAAAGGAAAAAAGAAGGGTAAAGGCAAACCCAAGGCTAATGCCCCAAAACCAGATTTGTTTAAATCTCATGTTGATGATGGTTTGTAGCGTAAGCCGAAGTATCATTGTCCGATTTGTAACGAAGAGCACTACACCAAGGACTGTCCTCGATGGGCTGAAGTGAGTAGATTTCTCAAGGGCACTCAGGGTACTCCTGCTGTTCTTAAATAACCTTTTCCATCTCAACAGACCCAGATGGTCGAGCAACCTCAATCATTTGCTCCATTTGGTTCTCAAGTGTTCATGATGAATGGTTCTGCATTTGTTTTCATCGTTATTCAGTCGAAAGATTATACTGGATTGCGTCAAGCAACAGGGAAGGATATCACTAATGATCCTCCTCCCCCACCTGTTTCCAGCCCTCTTGAGATTGAAAGGCCCAGTGTTGAACCTGTTGTGCGACCACCTTCCAAAGGTTTTCTCCGAAAGAATTCTTATAATCCCAGCGCCCGTGCTGCTCAACATTACAGTATTATTGAAGATTTGCAACAGCTGTCGTCTGCAATGTCCACATTAGAAGTACTTCATAGTTGTTCGTCTTAGTGGAAAGCTTTATTATCTATGATCAGTGGGGTTGATCCTGCTGATACTAGCCTTCTCGCTTTTGATCTAGAGAATTTTGTCCCACGACTTCCACACTAGATTGCGCTCATTATACAAGTCATTATTAATGGTCTCGACATCCATTGAGCCATTGTGGATGAAGGTGCCTCAACCTGTGTCATATCATCTTCATGCTGGAAGGCCATTAGCTCTTCGGCCCTGAATTCCTCACCAAATGACCTTGAAGCATTTGATGGAGGGCAATATAAACCTTGGGTGTTCTCGAAAGTTTACCGATTACCTTAAAAGGGAAGATATTTAATGTTGAAGTAGAATTAGCTGATGTTAACTCAATTACAATATTCTACTCAGTCGCAGTTGGACTCACGCTATGCTTTGTGTTCCATCCACTCTTTTCCGTGTTTTTAAATTTCCACATGAGGGAAAAATTGTTACTGTCGATCAATTGTCCTTCTTCATCTCTTCTTCCGAGAACAACGTTCCGTATGTGGATAAGATCCCAACTCCCTTCGAGAGCGTTGGGTCAGGTCTCTTCAAGGATCTAGCCCTCATGGGTATTTTTCCCCTTCCACCACCTATGACTGTTCAAGTTAATGTGATCTCTTGGTCCGATGACCCATAGATTATTCCTTTGTCTAAACAAGTCAATTCATTTTGTGATTCAATGCCTTTGAGTCTGATTGAAATAAATTATTGTGAACTCATTGTTGCGTCAGATACTCCATCATCTAATGGTGCTCCTTTGAGCTTGTCTCTTGACATGTATTCTCAATCTCCCTGGCACGGTGATTCAGACTTGCCTGATCCTTTGAAAGAAGTGTTTCCTTCCGATGAATCCATCATGGAAACCATGTCTCTCGAAGACCTGCTGTGGGACGATGGTCATAATCATTCTTCATTTATGCATGGCCTCAGGGCTATGTCTACCTATCTTGAGTGTTTTGTGTCTCAAGCTCCTTCTCCTCTATTTCAAACACCAATCCTGACACATGAAGTCTTTACTGAAGGGAACTTGAGAAATATCACACAAACGATGCCTATTAACATTTCCGTGAAGCCGGGAATCGTCGATAACATCCATGTGGGAGTCACTTGTTCTTCAGATGAAGTCCGAGTTTATACTAGCCTTTTCCATGAATTCCGTGATGTCTTCACTTGGTCATATGAAGAAATGCCTAGCATTAATCCTAGTATAGTGGTGCATGAAATACCTACCTATCCTGGTTTGAAACCTGTTCGCCAGCGTCTTTGTCCAGTGCACCCTAGAAAGGCTGCAACCATTAAAGGTGAAGTTTAAAAACTTTTCAAAGATGGTTTCATTTATCCAATTCCCTTGACAGATTGGGTTTCAAACATCATTCCTGTCGATAAGAAATAGGTAACTATCTGTTTTTGTGTTGATTACCGTGACATAAATCGGGAGTGTCCTAAGGATAATTATCCTACTCTTCATTGATTATATCACTGACGATTGTGCCAGGAGTGAGATTTCTTCCCTTATGGATGGTTTTTCTAGATATAATCAGATTAAAATTCTCCCAGCTGATCAGCACAAGACGGCTTTTATCTGTCCTTGGGGTACCCTCGCATACAAGAAACTACCTTTTGGCTTGAAAAATGCCCTGACCACTTTCCAGTGCGCGATGTCCTATGCTTTCCATGACATTGGTCATATCGTTCATCCTTACCTAGATGACCTTCCGGCTCATTTAGCTAAACATAGAGACCATCTGAACCATCTTCATCAGATCTTTCTTTGTTGTCAACACTATAACATTCGGCTTAATCTGCATATATGTTTCTTTTGCATTGATTCTGGTAGACTTTTAGGGTAATCGTGTCTAAAGACATAATTCGCCTCGATCCACTCAAGGTAGAGGCTATTATCAATCTCCCTCCTCCATCCTCATTACATCAGTTGTAGAGTCTACAAGGTAAGCCCAATTTTTTACACCGTTTTATACCGAACTATGCTGAAATAGCTAAAGGATACACGCGACTTCTAAAACAAGACATCCCTTTCTATTGGAATGAGATCGCTCAACAATATTTTTATGCACTCAAGACATTGTTGGTCAACGCTCCTTTATTACATCCTCCAGATTACCACCGTGATTTTTCGCTCTATTTGGCTATCGCTTTTAGTACAATTTCCATGGTTTTGGTACAAGACGATGATGACAGTCATGAGCATGTTATTTATTACTTGTCTCGTAACCTTCTTGATCCTGAAACATGTTATGCTCATGTCAAGAAGTTAGCACTAGATATCATCCAAGCCATTCAGCGCTTTCGTCATTATATCATCTTGCGTACGGTGATTGTGATTTCCGATTGCAACCCCATGACCTATATTTTGTCTTGACAATTTCTAGGGGGAAAATAATCTAAATGGATCATTATCCTTCAAGAGTTCAATTTTGAATTTACTACTGCCAAATCCAAGAAATCACTATTTTTCACTGATTTGATTTGTTCCCTCCCCTCCGACTCCGCTCCGTCTCATTCTGAGGACCGTATTCCGGACGATACACTTTTCTTAATTAGCACCCTCGACCCGTGGTACGGTGATATCATCATCTATCTCTAGACTTCCACATTCCAATCTGCAGATATGCTCTATCTTGTTGGAGTTGATGTCTGCCACCGTATCTGGCATCACTTGCAGCCTTATCGTATATTCGGAGATACGCCCTATCCTGTTGGAGTTGATTTTGTACTTTGCCGATGTTTGACCCTCGAGGAAGCTAAGAAAGTATTGAATGATTATCACAGTTGTGCCTATGGTGGTCACATATCTAGTTACACTACAACACAAAATATACTTCGTGCTAGTTATTTTTGGCCTTCCATTTTCAAAGACTGTATTTTCATAGTTCGTAAATGCCATGATTGCCAAATTTATCAACACAAGATGTGTGCGCCATCTTCTCCTCTTCACCCTGTCATTACTGTTGGTCCCTTTGCCAAATGGGGCATTGATTTTATGATGTGTAACCCTCACTTGGCTGGGGGGCATGCTTATGTCATCGTAGCCGTGGACTACTTCACCAAATGGGCTAAAGCAATGCCTACACTTTCCACTGATGGTAAGACCACTGCTAAGTTCATATTCAGTCATATTATTGCTAGGTTTGGTGTCCCTCAAGCCATCGTTACTGATCATGGTTCCCATTTTTGGCATTATATGGTGGCAAAGTTGACTTCCAAGTTAGGTCTGTGTCACGACAACTCAATTTCGTACTACTATCAAGCCAATGGCCAAGTTGAAGTTGTGAACAATGTTCTTGTCACAATGCTTAAACGTACGATTGGGATCCGCAAATCAAACTAGCATCTCATGTTATTTTCGTCTCTTTGGGCATATTGAACATCAGCTAAGAGTGCAACCGGATTTACCTCGTTTCAGTTGGTTTACGGTCTAGAAGCTACTCTCCTGATTGAGTCTGAAATACCTTCGCTCAAGTTAGCTATGGAATTAATACCAAATATTTTGCCAAAATAAGAGCATCTCCTTTACTTAGAGAGGTTGGAAGAAACTCGTCACTTAGCCGATTTGGTCATCCAAGCACAAAAGAAGCGAGTCAAAGCTCATTTTGACCAATCAGTTTGTCCTCGTTCCTTCGTTGAAGGAGATCTCATCCTCTTGTATGAACAAGATCATGATAAGCTAGGGGCAGGAAAATTTCAACCTATGTGGCATGGGCCATACATCGTTAAACGTGTATTGCAAAATGGGGTGTATGAGTTAATTGACTCGAAGGTGATCCTCTTGAATAGCCCAGAAATGGGTTGTATCTCAAAAAATATTATGCCCGAGTCATTCATGCATAACAGGTGTACATAGGTGTTTTTTTATTTTTGTACATGTTTTGGGTTTGGTGTGCTTTGTGAGCATTTTCCTACTTATTGGGTCTTGCTTATTGTGCAGATGTCTATTACCCCTTATGTTGGTTTCATGGATGGTGCTTCCCGTAGTACCAGGAATTTGTCTTCGCCAACCTGGGTAATTTATGATCTTGTTGGTGAGTTGATAGATCTACAAGGTATTTGTCTAGGACAGACTACAAACAATGTCACTGAATATAGTGCTGTCATTGAGTTATTAACCTAGGCAATCAACCTTTCCATACGCGCATTTCTTGTAAATCTAGATTCACAGCTTGTTGTTCTACAACTCAATAATCATTATTCGGTTAGAAATCCACACATTGTGAGATTGTATTTGCGTATTCATTTATTGGAAAGACATTTTGATTTCATTACTTATCAACATATTCCTAGATGAATGAACACGTTAACTGATACAGTAGATAACATTTTATTAGATAGGCATTTGCATAATTTGTAAAAGCATCATCATATGTAAAATATCCATGTAGGGAAATAAATGTATATATATATATCACATGTTTGCAACTGTGTACATCATAACGTCAAAAAATATATGTATGTTTCTGTTACATCCTGAGACATCATGTCTCACATAATATGTAGATAAAATAAACCTAGGTGTCTAATCAGCATGGTGCTTGTGATAACATGTCACAACCTGTACTAGCCGCCTCAGCAAGCAGTGAATTCGGCTGGGCACTCCTACGGTATGCCTCTAGTAGGCATGAGGAATATCATCAAAATGTGCATAATCTGGAACTCCTCGGGTGATCCCTTCTAGGTTGTGCACTATCTCGTCTTCCTTGCTGTCCTCACCCTCAGGGTCGAAATCGCAAGGGATTCGCCTCGCTATTGGTGACATACTGGCAGGTCTCTCTGGGACAACATCTGCATCACATGGATTCAATTTCAGAACATACATAAATAAATAAAAAAATCATAATACTCATCAAACTTAAAAAATTAAGTCTCACCCAAATCTTCATCCCAATCTTCTCCCTCCAGGAGTGGGAGGTCTGGATCATCAGTGAAATCTGTGACAACGTAGGGCCAATCCTCCACGACAATAATTTGTTGATAGAGCCAATCAAAAATTTGCGGCCTCCAAGACATCTGTTGGTCGCCCCCTGCCCTTGGAATCAGTGTTTCCCATCGGGCCATCCGTGGTTCTCTCGCTGGTGGATTCAGAACTATAACCTCTTGTCGCTGAAAACTTGGTAATCGTTCCAAGAAGAATGATACCAGAATGGATCCATAACCAAATTTTTTCAGTTTGGTCTTCTTGCATTTGGTTATTTGGCGCTTCATGTTGATGGTTACGGCCTCTGCCTAGTTATAGATAGTCAGATCCATGCAGTCCACAACAAGAAGCAATTGTGTCTTTATTGCTTCATATGGTGCTTGTGATCCAGCAGCCCATGTGATGGTATGCAATACCACATGTAGTGTCAAATTAAGGATAGTTTGAATATCAACTTTCCCACTACTTGAACCTTTCCACGCTCGTCGACATACCCTGTCAATTACCATGGTCATGTTTTCCATGCAGGTCTAGGTGCCGGTTAGGAGTGGCGTTGCACCCCTCTGCGATAATCTTGTGATGAAATATACATCGAAGACATCAATCTCAAGCTCTTGATCCCGTAGGATGAAGTTCTCTTGATTTTCATCCCATATACTGATTAGATATTATAGCAATTATAGTTGGGCTCAGAGGCATGGTGTTAGAAAGAATTTTAGAAAACTACAGTTTCTGAGGGCTACCATAACTCCCTCATTTTCCATGGCCAACTCATCTTCAAACACATACATACAAGTGGTATTAGTCAATATTTATTCTTGAAATTGTAAAAAATTGCGACATTTGGTATGTATTTTTACTTGAAATTGGTTTGTGTCGTTGGTGTGACTATTTCTAAAATAGTCGCACCAATGGCCGTGCCCCAGTATTAAAAAATGGGTGGCTAGCGCGACTCCGTGCTTGAAAACCGCGCCAACTGTGTAGCCCTAAATTTTACAATTTCTCCCCCCAAATTCAAAATTGACAAATGCGAGAAGCAAGGAATAGCTTAAAATGAAAAGAGGGATCTTAGCTCTTAACTGGAGTTTATGGATTTGCGATTGGTGTACTGGATTGGCCGCTATCGTCGCCGCAAGATTGCACAGTAAAATGGGTGAAAATTGCTCCACAAGAGGTAAAAGTGAAAAGTAATTATTTTTTAAGGTTTTAAGGCATATTTTTCGATTATTTTATTTTATTATTTTCGAAAAATACACTTTACACATATCTCTTGTGCAGCAACAGGTTTTCCATGAAACAATGATGAAGTAACGAGTTATATTTTATACTTTTTCGGACTCGGTAAAAACAGGAAAAAGTCACTACTAGAGTCATCTTTTAGCTCTTTTCTAACTCTCTAAAATTGAAAATATTTCCAAGATGCTTGTCGTTTTGAACTCGTTAAATGGTTGTGAAACGATATCTACCCAGTATACGTTTAACCCTTTTTTGAGCTGGGATAGATTATTTACGGAAAAGGAATACCTTAGCCTATCGTGACTAAGAGGTTCTCTCAGACACAGTTTTCTACCTTTTCGGATCTGTGAGACTACCTATAAAAAGGGACTGCTGGAGTTTTCTTTTTTGACTTCTTTTCAAACTCTCTAAACATGAAAAGGTGTCAAGTTCTTCCTTTGTCTGACTCGTTAAACTCTGATGACATCGGACTTCATCACCATGATGTTATTGGAGTTCCTCCTTCCTAGGGCTCGTAAAATGTACTAGGATGGATATTTCCAAAGGAAAAACTTACAAAAAAAGAATATGTTATCCCCTTCAAGCTTGTTTTAAGAAATAATTGGGGTACTCACAAGAAATGGTGGGGGAAAATGGAACTAGATTGTAGTCGTGTTGGCAGTATGTCGCTCTTGAACATGGCACTTGTTTTCATTCGTGTCGGGTTGGGGATATCTCATTTCATCATTTTTGCCTCCATGGGTTTGGGTAATCTCTTTTTACCTCCCATTTTCTCTTTTCCATGTCATCATGACATCAGATCCTTTGATGTCAAATACTGCAAAATCCAGTGTTGTGCTACTGATATGTTCAAGAGATGTTTGCCTCTGAAGTTTTCAACCTCCCTTTGATTCCCTGTTTGTCCTGATTCACAAACATCATATTGCTCTGTCTCGTGTCGATGATGTGGGAAACATTATGGCCCACCTTCAATTGGGTAACTTCTTGTCAACTTCAGTTCATTATCCAGGAAATTGATCTTGAGACTCCCTTTTGGTACCTTGGAGCCTGCATGCTTCAATGGCAGGTTCTTCACATTCGACGTAAGGTCCACATCATTGGCCTTTGATCGACTGACTCTGCGAGTGTTCGACGCCAAATCACTGTTCACATTCCATGGATTGTACCTTTCGTACCTTGAGAGACATTTTCATTATTGGTGGTTCCTCACGTGTTTGTTAACAGCTTTCATCATTGGCTGGTAATTAGAATATTTTCTTCCATGTTCGACTTCAGCTCATATATTTGCATGCTTGAATTTGTACTTGTTCGGATTGAGATGGAGCGCAAGACCCTAGGTTTTGTCTGATAAAATCTAGGTTGTGGGTTCTTTGTGGATTATCATGACTTATTGCATGACTCTTTGATTGGGTGGCTGCGACCATACCTGAGTCTATTTGTTGATCTTTGCTGCTAGATGGCTGCGTCCATACCTAGATCTTAGTTTTTTATATACTCTATTATGGATGGTTGTGCCCATGCCACATGTTCACGTATCAGAGATATTAGTTGTATTTGTAATTGCATGTTTTCCAACAGCGGTGTTTGGTTCGAACGCATTCTCATAAATCATTTCACCCCTCCTCTCCCTCGGACTTCATGCTTTAGGGGGCATCTGTTACACAACATTTTGTCACTATCCCTGCAATCACCATCCCGCACATTGGAGGGTCATTTTTGTGACTTCCAAAAAGTGTCATTCCTTGAAAATAACATCATTGCATCCCTTTTGATGAAGGCAACATTCTTCTCGTTAAAATTTCCCTAATCAGAGCTGTAAAAATCCCTATTTTTGCCTTGGCGCGAGTAGCCAGATCCGCCCTTGCGTCGATGTGGAATAGTGACACAAGGGCCCATGCCACTTAGCGCTCTGTCCAAGTGTAATGCTCGCGCCAAGATATTTAGGAATTTTCTTTTTTAAATAGAGGCGGAGGTTCCATTCCAACCTCCTCTGGGATGAGTTATTGGGAGTGGTTGAACTGAAACAACCACGGGCCTCCTTCTTTAGTTAGTAGTTTCCACCTTCCTTGGAACACTCCTAAAGGATAGGCCTCCCTTCCACATTTGTAGGGATCCCAACCTCCTCTTTTGCCTCTATATAAAAAAGCCTTCTCTCTTTATGAAAACTTGTTGAATACTTGTAGCTGAATAATTGTAGCTAAATCTCAACAAAGAGAATTATACAGGTGAAGTGTTGAACTTGGAGACTAAGCTATAGTTGAATAACTGAGTTATTGAGAAGGTAGAACAAGGAGAAATCCATCGAGGGGTCCCTTATCTTGTCCGAATTCCCCGACAAGCTTTGAGATGTGCTTCACCCGAGCCCCGTTGGAGGAGACTGCAACGTTAGAGCATGGTTGTATCTCTTCTTTCTACCTATTAATATAAGTGACTATTGTCTGGTTCTTGTCTTGTGTCTTTTCTTTATCGAATGAAATATGCTAGTCTTCTCTGACTGAATAGTAGTTTTTGGATGAAATTAGTATGTGGTATGTGGTTATCATTTTATGATCTCTGTGTAGGTGTCCAAACGTGATAAGAGGAAGGGTTGTGACTTGCCTTCGATCAAGAGCGAGAGGTTCTCACCATCACTACGAGTGTCAACGACAACTTTGGACCACAGGTAGGCCATCTTATCACATCCTCCTTCATTCAAATATCTAGGAACCTACACTCTTGCATGATTCCTTATTACCTGACCCACCCTAGGGCTAGAGGGATCGTCTCTGTTCGCAGAGAGGATTTACCTACATAACAATGTGTTTGGTATTCATAATGTCAGTTAGTTGAACTACTTCGTTAGCTTGATATTAATTATAAGCCAAACATATTTACATCCCAATTATTTAAAATATCTTGCTCTCAGTTGGGATAGAGCTATATCTGCCTAATTGAGACAGGATTAAGATAATTATTTTTTCTTGCATATTAGAATAAATTTTCATATATATTGAATTGTATATCCCTAGAAAGTCCTCTTCCTAAGAGTAAAAACTTTAATTGTGGCTTGGCTCAGGGAAAATTATCTTAAGGATCACTTTCTTCCTCGATCAACAAGAGAAATGATCTGATGTATATTTCCCATTGGTAGAAAAAAGTCATATTTTAAGCGAATGGATATTGAGAGAAGGTAACTAGACCTAGTTAAACCAGTCGGAGCCACTATTCCAAATGGAAAAGGAATTGCTTTAAGATTCGGACCGGGTGGTCATCCCCCATGTTGTTGCAGCAAATTTCGAGGCCCCAACAGGACCTTGGTCTAATGGTCGAATTATTTTTTATATCATTGATTGGATTAATGTTCACTCTGGTGTTACACACACACACACATATATATTATAGCTTCCAACTGATTTTTTGGCACATTTTCCAAATGTGGAGGAGGTCACTAACTAACTTCAACGGAGGTTAAACTTGGGGAAAGTTCTAAGTATGGCGGCAAGGTTCTTATAACTATGAGCAAAAGTTTATGGCAGAGTGGAACTCTAACCCCTAACCTCACACCTGCCACCTAATGCTTCTACCGTCTCTCCTACCGGGTGTCTCTTACACATTATTTTTGTCGCTTATATTTAAATTTTCATTGCCCAAGAGTTGGGGGTCGGAGGAGACCATCCCCTTGGGCCATCCCCCTCCCCATATGGGCTTAGTCTAGAACCAAGAGCTCCGATGCAATTTCAGTAGGATTTTTTTAAATCACGTTTAATTAACTAAAAATGTGGTTATCCCACGATAAGTTTCATTAGCACGTAAAATTGTGATTATCCATTTAAAACGTGATTATATGCCCATTAAATATGCCTAGCGCTAATTAATCAGGAGTTAAGTTGGAGGATTTTTAGAGTAGCATGCCAAATTCGACGGAGTCCCACTTTTAGTGGACTTAACTAGTAGTCCACCAAATTTAGTGGCAGTTTACTAGGCCTGGAGTAAATGAGGCCTATCCTACACAATATTCGACCAAATGGATCTTAGTAAAAGTCATTCTTATCATTTTGGCATGCTGGGAATCCATTGGAACAGGTTTCAGAGGAAATGGAGCTCATCTAGAGGTGTTTTTGGCAGGTTGAATACTTTTTAGGCCGAGGGTCACGAGGGGAGGAGGCCATCTCTAGAGAACATGAAGTCCAATTGGAGAAGCAGAAGAGGCTACTCAAGGATTTAAGAATGTTCTGAATCCAATGGTAACTTCTGTTTTCTGATTTGAACACATATTTAAGGTCATTTTTTAGTTTTGAAAAGAAGGGTGTATGGATCAATTGGTCATTTGATGCAGTTGTGGATCAAGGAGGAGACCTTGTAGGGGTTGTTCTCATTTGCATAATTGTTGTTGCTACATATTTCACTAGCATGATTCATTTCTAGTTTTTGTTCTTCATACATTGAGTTTGTGAATATATTTTATGAATGCTTCAGTGTGGAATTGGAGTGTATTTTTTAGGCTTTCGAGCACACATTGGTGAGGTATAGATCATCTTTGTAGGTGATAGTTGTATTGTTGTTATATGTGAGAGTTATTTGCAGGAGAACGTCATCTTGAAGGGGTGATTAGACACATATCAAGGCAATATACTGATTGTACCCTTATTCACCAAATAGAAGAGTGGTCTAGTCATGTTGATAGACCAAGGAGATGTAGCCTGGGCAAGGTGAACGCCTTCATCAAAAAAAATTTCCTATGCTTTGATGCATATTTGTTTTTTAGCTGTTGATATAGACATGTTATTTTTAAGACATTTTAACATTTTAATCCTGGAAGAAACCTTCTCATTACATATAAAACCATGCATAAAAGAAACACATTTCTTATATGGGCGAGGGAGCTTGCATACAATAAAACAAGTTTTCTCTCATTTCATATCAATAGAAAAGATATGTTCACCAGGAAAATCAACACTAACAGGAATTGCTTCACCAGGATTATTTAAACTTGAAGGAAAATCTGCTACCACATTAGATTTTCCTAGTCTATCAACAATAGTAATATTAAATTCCTGCAACAATAATAACCACATAGTCACTCTATCACTAGTTAATGGTTTATTCATCAAATATTTTATCATGAAATGATCAATATGTACAAAGACTTAATATCCTATAATGTAGTGTCTGAATTTTTTAATAGAAAATATTACAGCTAAAAACTCTTTCTTAGTAAATTTGTAATTCAATTTAGTGAGTGATAAGTTTTTACTAATGAAGTAAATGTAATAGGCTTTTTTATCTTCTTCCTATCCTAACGTTGCACCAGTAGCAGTATCTGAGGCATCAGAGGTAATATGAAATGGGAGGGACCAGTTTGGTCCTCTCAAAACTGGTGCCTGAACTAGTTTTTCCTTTAATGTCTCAAGGGACACTTGGCAAGCTGTAGACCAAGAAAATCCTTGGCCAAAAGTAAAAAAAGGGGGTAGCTATCCTAGAGAAATTCTCAATGAATCTCCTATATTAGCCCGCCTGTCCTAAAAAACCTCTCACTTCCCTTTGAGTTTTGGGTATAGGAAGATTCAAAATAATTTCTATTTTTGTAGGGTCAGCCTGGATATCTTTCTTTGAATAATATGGAAAATAACCACCCATGCCTTACACATCAATCTACGATTTTTGTCTCTTAATTCAAGATGATATTCTTGGCAACGAAGAAGCAATTTTTCTATATTTTTAAGGCAACCTAAATAGAATCACCAAACACAGAAAAGTCATCGATATAGATTTCCACACACTCAAGGTCAGCAAAAATAGCCAAGACTGCCCTTTGAAAGGTATTCGGGGCATTACACAACCCAAAGGGAAGCCCTCGGTACGAAAATTTTCCCCATGGGCATGTAAAAGTGGTTTTTTATTGATTCTCAGGTGCAATCTGTATATGGTTATAGCCACTAAAGCCATATAAAAAAGATAAGTACTTCTTACGAGCAAGAGTATTGAGTACCTGACCGATAGAAGGAAGGGGGAAGTAATACTTAAAAGTGGATTTATTCAATTCTCTATTTTCAATGAAAATATGCCATCTCCCATCTTTCTTCAGGACTAATACCAATGGAGAGACCCACTATTTGTCGGAAATAGGATCGAGAAAATCAACATCCAAATTTTTTTGCAATTCTTCTTTTACAACATCTCTTAGAGCTGGGCTCATACGCCTTTGGGGTTTTCAGATAGAACGGGATACATTCTGAATATAGATATGGTGAGTACAAGTTTCAGGAGGGATGTATTTCATATCTTCATAACCCCATGCAAAGGTATCAAGATGGTTTTGCAACAAATTCACAAGCTGCTCTTGCTAGGATGAGTCCAAGTCTGAACTAATATGTAAAGGTTTTCCAGACTAATCGTAACAAGAGTAGTATCAGGATCAAGAGTACATAGAGGTGTTACTAAATATGGCGGTGAGGGAGGTAGAGAGTCGTGAATTCTTGAAAATCTAGACTAAAAACTTGACTCAATGACTCAAAATTGCGCATGGTATCTATATTGTTTAGAAAGTCTTGAATCTCACCCTCCTGTGAGGACTCGGCATACTGATGTGTCATGGAAATATCCTGATCATCCTCATCACTACTATATTTTAACCACAAAGTGTCTAGGATCTTCTTAATAGATCGATCGGGTGGATACAAGGTGACCTTCTTCCTATAATATCCATGGGAAATATACATGTCAGAAGAACGAAATCCAATATAAGCATCATCCATAGCAAGCCATGTTCATCCCAAGATCAAGGGATGTCCTCCCACAATATTCTTTGGTTGTAGCATAATGAATTCTGCTGGGTATTCCCAAGAATATAATGAAACCACCACACCATCCAACACCCCTTCCAGATTTATTTTAGATCTATCTGCCAATTCAAGCACAATAAGAGTAGGAGGAATATGGACCAACCAATTTGATCCATGGTTTTCTTGTTCATTACATTAATGGTTTCCGCCATGTCTCTAAGTACATTAGAGACAAGGACATCACCTATATCAACATAGACAATAGGGTCTTCGGGGTCAGTATACTTCTTCATGTGCATACACCCCATCATTAACTCTACTGCTCTCCCAAAAAATTGAATGGTTTGAAGTTCCAATATTCTCCTTCCTGGATTCTTGAGATAGAGTTCCCTAATTTTTTTTGTACAAATGGGGATCTCCTTGATAGCTTGGAGAAGAGGCACCTTTATGAAGAGGTTCCTAAGCTCAGAGGCTAGGCTAGACTCGGGAATGGGGTCATTCTTCTCCACAACTAGCCTCTCTGGATAGGGAGGTCAGTTGGAAGACGATGGTAAAGGCTCTGAGGGTACAGGGATAGGCTGAATGGTGACATTCTTTTCAGAATGTTTAGGAGTCTCCTGCTCACCTTTTTCTTTGATAATCACCATAGGTTGTTTTTGTTTTTCTGTGGAAACTATCTTCCCCGATCTCAGTTGGAGATAATTGAATCCAATAGCCATAGATTGATATCTGGATAAGGAAAGCAGGTTCATGGAATTGATCATTTTTACCCCTTTATTATTTGGGTTGGGTAAGGGGTGGGCAGGTAGCTGAGGAGGTTGAAATAGTGACGGTAAAGGCAATGGTGGAATTGGTTAATTCAGCTAAGGTAATGATGGTTGTGGCATTGGTTAAGGTGCATATGTAGGTGGGTATGACTACATAGGTGAAGCATAGGAATGGTGTGAAGGATTTGGCCCTTTCCATCCTTGTTGGCAAGATTGGGAGGGTTTTCCATAATGATACTGGTTCCCATGCTTCCAATGTTGAGAATGACTAGCGTTAGGATGAGAATATGGATGTTCATTATAACCAAAGAAATGTGGGGTAAATTCAGGAGCCATACCTGTACTTACCTGAGGCCAGTTTCTTTGTGCTCCCATAGCATGCAATGATTAAACTTCAGGTTGTCCTCCTTCAAATACAACTTTCAGCCAAGGTATTGAGGGACATTTTTCCATGGCATGGTTCTCTACACAAATTGCACATTTATTATTTCCTTTTATATCAAGAGGACATTCCCTTAAAAGATGATTTTTCCTACACTTTCGACAAAAAATAGATAATGAATCCTATTCTTCTACAACTTTTTGCTGAAATTTCAAGGAGTCTATTTGTTTGCTAACAGTACTCATTATTTAAATTTTCATATTGTCAATTTTATTCTCCAATCCAATGATCATAGCATCAGTATATTCATTTTTCTTATTTCTATTATGAATTCCTTTATCGGATCTATATTGCTTCCTGGAGAATTTCCTGCACAAGTCACAGATTTGATCAAAATATTTATGAGAAATATCCCCTTGTCCTAAAAATTTTAGATTATTTTGAGCATGATCATTAAACCCACGTACTAACAAGGTTCTAATGGTACTTAGATCAAATTTGTGCTTTGACCTTTGAAGGATGTACAGGAATCTCTCTTAGTATTCCTCTAGGGTCTTATCATCATTTTACACAATAGTAAAGATTTCATCTTGAATATTCCTAGTTTTACAATATTCATGATATTTCGACAAGAACACTCTCTTCATCTATTCCCAAGAAGCTATAGTGTTAACCCCTAGTCCTATGAACCAACGTAAAGGTGCATCCTCGAGAGTTGTGGGAAACAAATTTAATTTTTGAGGATCAGATGAATAATCATAACTTCTACATAGAATATCAAACTCAAATAAGAAAGAGTCTGGGTCTTCATGTACCTTACCATATAAATCACGAAGAGCTAATGGTGGTATATTTTTAATTTGCACGGCTACATCAAGATCCACAATTGGAAATCCTAAAGTGAATTGTTCCTCATTTACCTAGTTTTCGTCAAATCCCTCAGCATGGTCTTCATGATCTACCATTGTTATTCCTTAATTGAACTAGTCTCAATAGGCTAGGAAGACTTAATATGGGTTCTGATAGTCTCTTTCCTCCCCTTCGTGGGTTGTGTCACCCCTGGACTACAGTTAACATAATCCAAGTGGACAGTTCTTGCGTGATGAGTCTAGGTTTTTTTGGACTTTATGCCTACAAAATAAATCCCAATATGATATTTTATTTCAGATTTATTAGTATTTCGTTGGCCCTTAGTGGGCTTGAGACCCCTACCTTTTTTAGGCATTCATTTCAAAAAAATGACAAAACAAAATTCCAGCAAAATGCTGCAAATTCAAAAATAACTTAGCACCTATAAATTCCTTCAACCAAATAGAAGCACACTACAAAAAAATAATAGCAGACTTACCTCTATTGCAAAAAAATGGAAAATCCGTACCAATTCCAATCGCCTCCCCAACAATGGCGCCAAAATGTTTGGTGCAAGAATTTCAATTAAGAAAGCTCGTTCAACACTTAATTGTCAACCCGAGGGTTTCGTAAACTTAGAGGCGAAGCACAGGTAATGCCAAAATTAGTATGAAATTTTCCTATTCCTATTATTTCTTAATTGAAATATTTCATAATCAAACATAAAATAATTTCAAAGGCAATTGACACCAAAGAAATTCTAGTGTTGGAATGTAAAAGAATGCATTTGCGAAGAACTCAAGTAAAGGAAATTTCACACAGCTAGAAACAATCTTAAATGCTGAAATGAAATTCTATGTTTATCTTCACCATAGATGGTGGCATTTTAACAAGTGGTCCCTTGAAAATATCTTCCTTCTAAATGATTTTCCTCTTACTCTAAGCAATCGTTCCTGTACTCTCGCAATCTACTTGCACTAGTGCAGGTACAGAACTTATGTGAAAAGTAAATTTTACCTTCTTATACTGAAGACATATGTCTTTTTGTAGGTGCTCTAAGCCTTAAGGCTTACAGAACTTTGTTCCTATGACAAGATATCATCTCTTGCATAGGGACAAAGCTTCCTTCACCAAATTTTCCAATTTACTTTCGAAAGAATCAAAGGACGTGTTGAAAAGATTTGAAATTGTGAGCTAAATTATGAGATAAATTACACACAGAAAATAATTCTTTTAATTAATTTAAATTGTAATAAGAATCAACTTACAAAGAAAAAAAATCTTCAATAATGAAAAAAAACAACTTTCACTCAAAGGAATTTGCATGCAATCAAATTTAACTCTCAATAGGTTCACTTATAACGTTGCATAGTAATTTTAATCTCATTCCTTAAATCATGAAGTACAAGTATAAATTAAGATGTTGCAATAGAGGTCCTTCTTATTTCACGAAGTCATTATTAACCTTTAAGAATTTAGATTTTAACATTAGGAATGCTTTCTTATGATGATAATGTTTTCTTGCAGAAGTAAATTAAATCATATGCAATAAAAGGGAAAGAACACTTGTTGTAAATAATTGAGCAAACCATAGTGTAGAATCCTCCATGAACTGGTGCAGGAAGAACCTTCCTACACAATCAAAGCGGAAGCAAACCAGGAAAGAAATTGCAGGAAATAAATGGATTTAATTTAAACTTCCACACAATGGATCCGTTCACACCTTGATTATCAAACGAAATTAAATCATAACTCTGAAGAAATATTGAAACAAAAATTTAAGTCATGCAATTGGAAAAAAGGAAATTAACACACAATCCTTTGAAATAACGAAAGCATGAGGGTAAATAATATGGGTTGGTTGGGCCCTAGCCCTCCAACTCATTTCCTGTTTTTAGGAAACGAAAACCTTCATCACTTTAATCAACACATTAACAAAAGATCAGATGCAATGTGGAAATTAACGGTGCAAGTCCTTGTACTATCTTCAATCATAAAACATACATTATAGATTAAGTCCAGCCACAAAGTGAGGGCGATAACGAAATTACAAAACAAGATTACATTCACGCTACTATCAATGCTTCTTTGCTAACCTAGTTATACCTAAGATCTATATTTTACACACTCCTTAGACCTATGGCCATGATTTCTAATTACAGAGGTGTTCCCAAATCAAACCTTTCGGCTGAATAGACTAACAACCAAAATTACATAAGTGGGCCAACATCTATGATAAGTCACGAGCTAATCATTGGAAGTATACCCTATCTTTGGCATTATCCCTGAATAAACTCCGCCGGCGTTAGACTTCAATTAATCTACAACCAAACTAGAAGAAATAAACCATAAAGCCTACGTGGACTGATCGAATTGTTGAGGATATCACGGAACGTTGATTGTTGGTAGTGCAGGAATTTGCATGCACTTAGATCACGCTAACATAATGATTAATACTTAGCTTATAAAATACCTTTAGGAAAGTAAATATAAGTTACAAGGAATATTTAAAGGCACGAAATATATTTAAAATGATTAATAAAGCACCTAATAAACCTTAATCATGAAATGTGAATTTTATGTAGGAATAGATAGTTTCTTGGACTAGTGTAGCAATGAAAAGGTTTATAGAGATGAAACATATATTAATGGTTATAGGAAGAGGGTAAAAATAGGACATTTTGGCACACCAACAGTTACATTATCTTTCATGAAATTCATGTGTATTCTCCACCTCTATCATGGAAATCAGAGGAATCTTAACTGTTAAACAACCATTCCTCCAATCATAAAACATCTGGTCAAAGAAATGACTTATTCAAGGAAAATTTTGTTGTCATAGTTGATGATAATTGTGTGCATTCATATCTTGATCTTGCAAAACCATCGATATTTCATAAGAAAAATTTTAATGTTTTAGAGCTTTTTCAATATGGCGAGGCACTTCAGCTTCCACTTATGGTTATTTTAGGCCTTTGCGTGCTTGGAAAAATCCATTAACAAGCTCAAATTAGGGTTTATGAAATTAAGGTTTTAGATCAATGATCATTTTTTAGGGATATTTTTTTAGTGTTTTAAATTTAGTCATTTTAAATTTCATGATCAAATTGTGGATTGGTTTGAAGAGTCTTATCTAGAAAATTCCTTTGCTAGTAGGTGACAGCTCATCTCTCTTGTGCTCGGTTTAAGATTAAGAAAAATGGATTCATATCACAAATGGATGCTCAATTTTTTCATGTTTATCATTTGTTTTACCACGATAGAGTGGCAGCCTGGTTGGAACATATTTTTTTTTTGGCACACTTTCCTACCAATAGGCATGACCTTCTTACTCTTAAACATGTTTCAAAGGTAAGCAGTTTTTTTTTTCACATTACTTTGTATTAGTTCTAATCGTTGACACATTTGTCTTTTGAAGCGTAGAATTTGTACAGTAGTTGTGTTAGATTTTTTACTTTACATGACCTGATTTCCTCTCTAGTTAAATTAGAGTTTCAATTTAAACTAGTTTAAGGTTTTCTTTTTTTTGGGTATATATGCTAGTTAGGGTTTAATCATGCTTTTGTTATAGCATCTTTAATGTAGTTAATTTAGTTTTCTACATGAAAATATGCCCTTATCTAGAATTCAAATTCTTGAATTAATTGTTCATTTCATTTCATTACTTAGTTGCAGTTATATTAATTTTGTTGCGTTACATTGCATTGTACTACATGGTTTACTCGGTTTCCTATAATTTTCTTTGGTGCATTACGTCATTCATTCATATTATACACTAGTTGTTGACCTGGCATTATATCCATTATATATGCTACATGGCACTACATGAGTATTCACAAGCCTTTTTGTAGGAATCCTCCCTACTCACCTCATATGAAGTGATGATATTTCAGACTTTTATCTAAGCCTTTTCCCTTGAATATTCCTCATACATTTTGGTGTTTTGTTTTTTTAATATTCGGATTTTATAATCCATCATATTTATAGAGATATATTTCAGTGATAATCACATAGGATAAGATTTCGTCGACATGTTTTGAACCAACCAATGTGGTTCATCTTGAAGACAAATGAGAGATGAGATCATGGCATCAGATTTTAAATAGAGGAAGAGGCAGGTTAACTAGCTGTCAGAATGTAATGAGTAGTTTGACTAAAATAAAGGAATTAGTTTAATGTTCAAAATTTCATTTTTATATGTTATATTTTATTATTAAATTTTCTAATAATTTTGTTTATTAGTATATCTTATCATTTTATTTTCTAATAATATTAGGTTACATTATATTAGTTTCACTGAAAAGGAATGGTTATATCAATCTATCTCTTTTATAATATATTACTGTTTTCAGTAATATTATTTTCTTTATATTAATATTCACCACCTAGTCAAATTAATATTTTATTGATTTTTTTGTTTTAATTTTTAATATTAAATTTTATTATATTTAGTTTCTTATAATCATATTAATTTGAATAAAAGGAAAATATATTAATTATTTATTTATTTTATTTTATTTTTACTTCATTGATTCCCTTATATTATGATTTTTTTTTTTTTTTCTAAGTGAGACTAAATCTATTAACTGTAAAAATACTAATACAAAACTGCCACAGCTGCTGCTGTGAAAGCCAGACAACTGGGGTTGATCATCAAACTGTTCTTGAGAGTCCTGGATTGCCCATGTCGGGAAACCGACCCTTTAAGCATAAGTGTTTGAGCCGCCCATGATAGGGAAACCAGCCATGAGTTTATACAAGACACATAAACAGTAACATAAAAACTAAAAACATCTATCTGCCAAACATGCTGGCAACTGAAACAGTAAAACACAAAAGTTCCAACAGTAATTGAGCAAGGAGATTCAACCATCATGCTCCGAGGACATCGGCTCCTCCTCAACTCTGCATCCATATTCATCATCGTCGCTACTGTCTGCTATGCCCACTTGACTATCAATCTTCATGTCCTAGTTCTCAGCTTCAGAAAGCGGGCCAATTTGAAGAGAGGGGTTGGAGCAGTGGGCACGGGGAGGGAGGGAGGAGCAGGATGAGGGATTTCTTCACGAAGGGAGACAGTGATGAAAGCGGTGATAATGGAGTCGACGGAGGTGCAGTGGAAGCGGAGCTCAGCGTTCTGGGTGGTTTGCCTGATGGTGGACCCCAAATGCCCTCTGCCCGAAGGGTTGAGCTGACTGGGAGGGGCAGAAGTGCCAGGAGGGAAGGGCTGACTAGGAGGAGCAGGAGGGTCGAGAGGGGTGGACTGATAGGGTGGCTTAGAAGGAACAGAAGGAGTGGGCTGACTAGGAACGCAACTAGAAACACGCGCGCGCCCACGTCCCCTGCCTACATTGCGTGAAATATCAGCTCCTTGCCTGCATCCTCTGCCTCTGCCTCTACGCGAAGCTGGCAGAGGAGTGGGTTCATCACTTTCAGAAGAGGAGCTCAATTTAGAAGAGGGCGAGGGAGGAATGACAGAGGCTTGACCCCGACTGACCCCACGCCGAGAGCGCATCCGCTGCCTGAGGCGAGGCATGGTGAGCAGAAGGTGGCGCAAGCGTGGCCGGCCAAAGGAGGGGTCTGGAGCTTTGAGAGCGATGGGAAGACCACCAGGGTGGTGCAAGCCAGTCAAATCGACAGAAGAGCTAGAAGTCCAGTTAGCGGAGGGGCGGCGACCATGAGAATGCAAATTGAAATTGAAAGGAAGCAATGTACCTGCGAGAAACTCAACAGAGGCGCCAGACGAAGCGAAGACACTGTAGAAGGGGCTGTTGGTGAAGTGGAGTCCCGGTGTCGTCTCCAAGCAGGCCATAATGCAGCATCGACGCCCAGTCTGCGTTTTATAGCTTGAATTGGCATAACCAGGCGGGCAAACACTGCGCAGGGGAGTCAGAGCTCTCCCATAGCCTCCTCCATCCTGCTCGCCGTCCATAGTGAGGGCCATCAACCAAACAACCGCCATATACCGCAGAGCCAAGGAGCAATAACTGCAAAACTGATCGACCCGAGGCATATTAATAACGCCTTCAGGTTCAATATGCGGGGCCATGTGGGCATAGCACGCAAGCTTCTTTGGGAGCTGCGCAGGGGCCCGGGGCTCTTTAATGCTCCACCACATCCGCCTCCAGAGTCCTTATATTATGATTTATTAATAATATAAATATCATATTATTCTATTTAGTATATTTTATTTTTACTAAATAGCTGAATCAACCATCATTAGTACAGGGTAAAAGAGAGAGAGGATTCTTCGGTATAGGCTATATATAATATAAATGAAGGTTAATAATAAATAAAAATATAAGCATAATAACATAAGAAATGTTAAGAACAAATAATTAGGTAATGGGGCCTACCAAGATAAAGAACAATGCTTAGGAGTATAGGGAAGGGATCCAACATCTGCCAATACTCCAACCATCATCTCTATTAAGATTTATCAACATTTTTTAAATATCTAAAGCCTACCTTAACTTACGATGATGAAAATTGTCGACACTGGCAATGACCATATCCTCTTCAATGCAGATGTGATGGTTAGTATTTTCTACATGTTCCAGTGAAGAAGAGGAGAAGGATCTTCCATGTTTTATGTCGACTCCATGTCCACAAATCCTTTCATTTATCGATTGACCTATTTCACCAATGTACAGAGTCCCACGGGAGCAAGGAATGATGTAAAAAAATTCTTTATCCCTAGGATCCACAAGGTCCTTCACTGATTAAGGGAGCTCAAAATAGTGTTAAGAGGCTTAAACATTGAAGAAAAATTATGATTTTTAAGGATTCTAGAAATCTTATCCATGGTCCCTTGGATAAATGGAAGGTGCACTCCAAAGAACCATTCATTAGGATACTTTTGTTATTTTTAGGACCTTTTTTAGCCTTATGAAATGCTCTGAGGCCCAGGAAATTACTATAACCATTCCTATTAAAAACATTAAGGAGGTGGAATTTCTTTTCCTTGAGGTGGAATTAATCTAATATTTTTACCACTTTGGTGGCAATGGTGCTGAGAGCACCTAGCTTCCTAGTAGGGAAGTGATGTGAACTAACATGAACATACTACTCCATGTGACTCTTCTTCCAAAAGACCTAATGCTAGAAAGATCCGTTAGCTCTCCTAGAAATGAGAACGTCGAGGAAGGGCAGACTCCCCTCAAATTCACATTCCATTGTGAACTTTATGGCAACATATTGATTGTTAAGATGCTGGAAAAATATTTCTAACTTTTCTTTCCCATGAGGCCATATGACGCAAGTGTCATCCAAAAATATTTTCTAGATTTTGGGATGGAAAAGAGTTGAGGACAAAGCCATAGACTCAAAATCCTTCATGAAGATATTAGCCACCACAAGGGATAGGGGGAACCCATGGCAACACCACAATTTTTGTCATACAATTCACCTTTTAAACTAAATAAAGTATAGGTAAGACATATTTCAACAAGATGGGCAATGTCGGGATGAGTGATGTGATTGATGACATCAATAGCATTGTTAATGGGAATTATAATGTATAGTGACACCACATAAAAACTCACCGTTTTATTATCTGGATCCATTCTAATTCCCTTTAACTCACTAATAAATGAGTATGAATCTTTGAAAAAGGATTTGTTTTGATCGACGAGAGGTTTAATCTTATTAGCTAACAACGTAGCAAGAATATGATTCAGACCACCTATAGTGTTGACTATGGGCCGAAGGGGGGTTCCTTCCTTGCGGATATTTGGAAGACCATAGATCATATGAGTGAGAGAATTATTCTCAATAAGCTTCTTACTGATGGATCCAACCGAGCTACTTGATTTTATGGCCTCAGCAACAGTTCTAGAAAAAATTTGATGGGGATTTTTATTCAGTTTCTTGTAGCTCCCACTATTACATAACTCGTATAACATCGTCTTTCAGTAATCCTCTTTGTTCAAGATCACTGCAGTGCCTCCTTTTTCAGCTTTAAGAACAACAATATCCTTTTTATTGTTCAAGGATTTTATAGCCTTGAATTAAGATTTGTTGATGTTTCTCTTAGGAGTCTTATCTTTCCTGAGCATGGCTGCACAGTTTTGAATAACAATATCTTTAGTAGCATCAGGAAAATCCCTAATCCCGAACTCAATGTCACAAATGATGCCTTCCACAATATGTTTTTAGGAGGTAAGGAAAAACTTAAACCTTTCTCCAAGAGATTAAAAACCGATTCGTCTAAAGAGAAACTGGAAATATTAACCACCTTATTACCTAAAGGGGTTCTGACATTAATCTCATGGTTCAAACCCATAATGTTGTTGTTGTTTTTGTTATTATTATTATTATAAAATCAATTTTATACTTATTATTATTAATATGGTTAATATTATTATTAATATTATTATCACAATTTATATTAAAGTTAAAAATTTTATTATTATTATTAAGATCTTTAACGATTTTTCCATTTGATTCAAGACGATAAGAATTTTTTTTAACCTCGTAGATGTCAAGGGGCTGATAAATCTATTGCACTAAAAAATGTCACCTTGAAATTTTTCTGACTGTATGAGCTCATTGTCACTCATACTTACCTCCTTTGCAAGTCTTACAACCTCTACTCCTCATGTCAAGCCCTAAAAAAAATAGAAAAACCCTAAAAAAATCCAAAACCATGGGTACGCAGGTAATGTGAAGCTTACCTGTGTTCCGGAATGCAGTTTCTTTGTGTAATTCCTGCGTACCCTTGTCAAAGTCAAAAGGGTGAGAAAGTAAAGTGAAAAAGCTGATTTTTGGTCAATTCTAGAAGCTTCTGGATGAGATTTTTTGGGGGTGAGTACGCTCTTGTAAGGTTCATGCATCCCACACCTTAAGGAGCTAACCCCTTGATGTGAGGAGCCTATCCCTTTGAAGGAGGATTCTATCCCTTCATAGGTGGAACCCTAACCTCCCCATCTGCACTATAAAAAGAGGCATTAGGTAGCCTCAAAGGGATTTCAAGCTTTAGTGTGTGATTGAGGTGAATTGTTGTTGATAATTAGACTCCTTTCTGCTAAGATTTTGTGAGGAAAGATCACATACCTCTATGTGCTCCTGGAGGAAGAGTTGCGATGGAAGAACTACTGATGCGACGGAAGAACTACGGTTGCAAACAAGCATTTGGATCTAAGGTAGGATCGACACCTTTATATCATTTACTTGTAAAACGAATATATTTAGAGAAAGATAAACTTAGTTGTTCGTTTGTTTCTATTCTGACACTAGGGAGATCGATCTTGTCCGCAAGATCGATTTATCTGGCCAACAAAATCATTTCAAAGGAAGATGCAAAATAAGAAATATTTGTCATGCTGATGCTAGAAGAGGGGCTTGGATGAGAACTAGGGAATAGAAAGACAGGTACAGACGGTTGACCACCTGGTTTACCATCCATGGTGGACGATTAAGGTAAATGGTCGGGACCACAAAAACGATTCACTCCTCTCTATAAAACCTTAATCGTCCCTCCCTTCATTTCTGCAGTCCCTGTTTACTTGAATCGTTCGCCATGCATGGTCAACCTACTGTAGTTGGCTTTCTATTCCTTGGTGCTCATCCAAGCCCCTCTTCCATTGTCGGCATGGTAGATATTTTTTACTATGTGTCCTCCTTTGAAAGGATTTCTCAGCCCCTTAACATCTCTGAGGTTAAAAATTATTCTTATCCTCTTCTATTGAATGGAAAAATTGTTAACAGCAAGTGATAATAGTATTAATAATAATATTAACCATATTATAATAATAATAAGTATATATAATCTCTCTCAATGTAAAGTTTTATTTATACCATATATGCCCAGAAATAAATTAACTCGTATGCTAAATGTTATAGTTTTTTATTAGATGGATAAAGATGATGCATTTCACATTCCAAATGGGTAGTTTTGCATTTAATTTTTCAATTTTACAATTTTTTAATGATAATAGATACCGAGGAATTCAATCTACTTCTTATTCATCCTCCCCAATATTCCTCTAAACTTAAAAACTCAATAAGGGTTTATGCAACTGATTCTTGATAAAAGAAAACAACCATTTTACCTTGAAATCTTACATGTGCAACCCAACTTGGAAAATTCTACTATAGTGAAATTCAAAACAAACCACTCCATTAACTATGCACTAGTAAAATGATTCATTTCCTAGTTACTCTAACGCTCGAGACTTTGAAAACTAAAGAACTTCCTAAGAAAATACAAAATATATGGTACTGATGAAATAATTGAGAAAACTTATAACCAAGCCTTTCAATTCGAAATATGATAAAATGAACTATTTAATATTTTAGAATGTGTTCCATACCTATGCCCAAACGAAAAGTTAGGTATTTGAGATATGCAACTAACTAAGATACAATCATCTCTTAAATTTTTTCACTTTCTAATACAATAGAAAATACATGCACAATATTTTCTTCTAACTGCAATGCCATCGAGTTATGGGTAAATATCAAGATACATGTTAGTATTTTTTCAGAACTCTCATTGAAAGAGTTTTGAAGAGTTATTATTCATAAAGATAAAACTTTGTAGAAAGTAATAATTTACATGACATAAGTTGATAAGCTTAACAAGAAAGTCTCAAATCTAGCCAAGAATTTGACAAACATTGACTTCTCTTCTTCTAACCATGACAATAAGCCACAACCATCAATTCAATTCGATTGTCCACCTAAATTATAATCAAGCTAACCAGATATCTCAAGCAATGTTTTTATAACGGCAATGTGATTGTTGTGTTTATCAATTTTTGGTTTAATTTCTTTACTTGTCTCATATTCATTCCCAAAGCAATCAGATGATATATAGCATAAGCACTTATAAAATATTGAACTTTTGTTCTTAGTCTAATTTTCCAACTGGCAAACAAATAACCAATGATAATTGTTTAAGTGTATCTTTTTTAAAATAATATAAATCATTTCATATTATTTAAATAAAATTGATTATCGGGAAGACAAATTCATAATTATTAACAAATAAATATTATACTTTATACCTTTTATATATATTTTAAACACAAATAAAATGTGAAAAAAAACTAAAATATTTTTTAATTAACAAAACAAATTTGATTGAATATTAATCAAGTTGTTATCATCATTACTATATTTGGTTTAAAAGAAATTCATATTTAATAATGGATAAAATTAGATTTATTATCGAAATATATAATGTTAATTTTTTTTTTAACTGGAACACACTTCCTAAATAATTTAGTTAAATAAATTTATAATATGAACCTTTCTTATTGAAGAAGGTAAATTAAAATGTGATGTTATATAAAAATTCAAATTAAAATTTATTTAATAAAAAAATATATAAATTTTTTAAATATATAATTTTAATATGTTTTTATTATATAAATCTATTTTATAATATAAAATATTAAGATATTTATAAATTAGAAAAATAAATTCCATAATGTTATTAACTTTAGAATTACTACGATTATCCTGGTAGTATGGTACCATAAAAAAAACTATAACTGATTTAATGAGCCATCCATTGTTACAATATGAATTAATTCATACATCGACATACATGGCTTAATCTTTGAGACAAGCATACAACTACTGGAAGAATCAACCAGATAACTTCCATGGCCTAAACTACCAAAAGTTTTTGAAACATCGAACCAAGGGAGTGGATGCTCCCATAGGGTCTGTTGAAGAGGAAAACAAAAGTCTGAATGAATATTGGAATGGTGCAGGTAGAGTCGTGAAAACAAGAAGTCGAACATGCAGCGTGATGGGAATAACGCATGCAGAAAAGGTCACTGGAAACGTGCTATAGGTAGGGCATCGAACGTGCAATCGGGTCACATTTTAATGCAGCAGGGTCACGATATATTGGCCTTGTGCTGAAAGGCCACTCAGTGATCCATAACATGCATAGTCGTGCTAGAAGAGACACAACATGCAAGAAGAAATGGTCAAGTAAGAAGAACGGGAAACACGTGCACAAGTGTGTTTATGGAGACTGAATTTTGGGTTTGTTAGAAATATTGTCATTGATGGCAAAGAAAGCAAAGAACAGAAGCAGGGAATATGTACAGCAGAAGGCAGAGGCAGAGGTCGAGCAGCGCTGAAGCAGAAGCAGGCAAAGGAGACAGGCAGAAGAACACTGCTAAAGCGTAACAGTCAAATACAGAGGCAGAGTGAAACGGTCGAGTAGTGGAGGTAGAAGCAGCGAATATGGAGGCAGTGAAATGGTTGAGCAGTGGAGACAGAGGCAGCAAATACAGAGGCAGTGAAGTGGTCGAGCAGCAGAGGCGTTAGCACAGCAGAGGCACAGAAAATTTTGAGAATCGCTTAACCCCAGGCGGAAGGATACATAAAAAAAATTCTGGGAATCGCTTAACCCCAGGCGGAAGGATACATAAAACAAATTCCGGGAATCATATAACCCAAAGAAAAAAAGTATATATATATATACAAATCTCATTCCGGGAATCGTTACCCACGCAGGAGTATACATACAGCGCATTACATATTCGGTGCCTTATACGCAAAGGTTCATAGCATAATATTAAATGATATGGAGCGCTTTAATATCAGAACCCAAGTACCTTATATGGTGGGACCCTTCCCAATCGCATCGGATTTAAGCAAGGCATCGGAACATGCAACAGAAAGTTGCGATTGTGATTGAAGACCGGACCCGATGCGTGTATGAATTATGATTCAAATGTATTTGAAGTCCATCATAATCGCATCGGATCAGTCTAATCGCCTCGGAGATTATAAGAGCATCGGAACATCACAACAGAAAATTGCGATTGCGACTAATCGCAATTGGAGCAGGAGTGGTTAATAGCATCGGAGCATTCGAAGTCGCGATTGCGATCAATCGCAATCGGAGAAATCACAACAGTGATCAATCGCAATCGGAGAAATCACAACAGTGACCAATCGCAATCGGAGTTAAAGCAGAGCATCAGGACATGCAAATGGAATTTGCAATTGCAATTAATCGTATCACATCAGAGTAATCGCAATCGGAGCTTCGGAATATTGGAATGTTGGTACATTCAAATGGAAATTGCGATTGCGATCAATCGAAATTGGAAGAAGTCAAGTATAGCATCGGAAAGCATGGCAAGTGGGCCCGGATATATGACATTCTATTGATTATAGTGGAAGTGGCAGTGTATATGTTAAAAATTTATATAAGCTCTCCAAGAATTGAAATTATGATATATATATATATATAAGGCGCTGTTATGAAATGTTGTGGCGACTATATTGAAATATGCCGCGTGGTCTGTGGACCCACGGGCCTCGGCTCAAGGTGGAGGGCGATTCTCTATTTAAAACAATTGGGATGTATGTATGTTCTGCTTGCGAAACTTCCACATCAACAAGACACTTGCTTCGTGAAAAGAGCTGGAATTTGCCCAGATTTAACGCCAGCTATTACATATTTATAAAATGCACTGATATAAAAGGCACAGGTACACGTATGCAACAGTTACACCACAACAGAGGAAAGAAGAGCAAACAAAGCTGAAAAGAGACAAAACATAGTCACAGAAAGGACAGACACAGTCAAAGAAAAGACATACGCGCAGCGAGCCAAAAGAGGCTGAATGAGCGAGCTGGAGTTTTCATTATGTATGAATGTAAACATTGTAATTGAATTTTTTATTGTTTGTGATGCATTGGCAATTCTACGGAAGAGAGAAAATATCCCACTGTAATATTAAAATAAGCACCTACAGTTATATTTATTGAATGAAAAAAAAAAGGGAATGAGAAGACAGAAGCCAAAGAGTCATGACTGTTCACTCCAAATTCTTTGTGAAATACAAACAGTCATGTGAGGAAATCTATAAATAATATAATCTTGATATGAAAATAGTGGTGAGAGAGAGTAAATATAGAGAAGGCAGAGTATAGAAGAGTGAGGCAAAGAAGATTAAGAAAAGAAGAGCAGAAAGAGAAGCTACAGAACAGAGCTGATATCTGAGGTAAATCAACAAAAATTCAGTTTGATAAATTGAGGAAGTTGGAGCTTCCCTATCAAGTTGCAGCTTGATAGCTGTCAGTTGTAGCTGACTAAGGTTGGAGCCTCGTGTAGGTTGGTGCCTGCAGAAATTTGAAGGGATTTGGTGCTTCCATGGAAGTTGTAGCTTGCAGAATTGAGGATAGAGCCTCCTGTAGGTTGGTGCCTGCAGAAAACAGTGGTGAGAGGGATTTGGAGCTTGCCTTTGCATCACAACAATAATAATTTTTGGTTTTCTCCCTTTATGGGTTTCCACTTACATCTGCTGTCTCTGTGTGTGCTTCTTATGTGTTGATGTGATTCTTTAAATCTGCTTAATTGTTTGCTGCTATCAACATAAATGTGGTGTCACGTTAATTTAATATTGGCTGCAACATTTTAAGATTGTTCACAAATTAAGCTGTAAATAAATTCGGTGAAAATTTTGAAAATATTATGTATGTATTAAACTGATTCACCCCCCCCCCCCTCTCAGTTTAATTAAATATTCAACAATTGGTATCAGAGCGGGTTCCTTTTTAGAAGTCTAACAACTGAAAGGAGATCCTAGGTTCCCAAGATGGCTAGTATAGAAGGATGCTCAACCAATAAAGCCCCTTTCTTCACTGGTGAAAATTATGCTTTCTGGAAAATCAGAATGAGGACATACATAATGTCTCTAGGGATAGAAGTCTGGGCTGCAGTGGAATTAGGATATGCCCCGAAGGCAACTGACACAGAAAAAGAATCAAAACAATATTTTGTGGCTAACGCAAAAGCCATGAATGCCATCCTGAATGGATTGTGTGAAGCAGATTTTATTAAAGTAATGCACAAAGACAATGCCAAAAAAAATATGGGGTACTCTTGAAAACATACATGAGGGAGACCAGAAAGTAAAGACAGCCAAACTTCAAGTCTATAGAGCCCAGTTTGAAAACTTAAAAATGAATGATGATGAAGACATTTCCAGTTTCTTCCTAAAGGCTGCAGAAATTATTAACAATATGAAAGCTCTTGGAGAAAAAATGCCAGAAAGTATAATTGTGCAAAAGATTCTAAGATCTATTCCATCCAGGTTTAATCCAAAGGTGTCTGCAATAGAAGAAACAACTGATTGGGAGACCTTGACCATGAACCAACTACCTAGAAATCTAACAGCCTATGAAATGAGGCTCCCACAGAAGAAGCCAAGTACGAGGGAAGCAGCCTTTAAAATAGAAAAGAAGAAAGAAGAAGAGGGAGACATATGCTCTTGCTCAGATGAAGAAGAGGCAAAGTATTTCAAGAAATTGGATAGAGGCTCAGGTAAATACAAAGGTAAACTCCCCTTCAAATTCTTTAACTGTGGAAGAGTGGGACACTAGGCTGCTAAGTGTCCTCACAAGAAAATAAGGAATCGGGCTCAAGATTCAGAGAAAAATAAATCAAAGAACTGGCAGAAAGGAAAGAAGTTTAGCAGAAAATAATTCTATGCTCAACAAGACAGTAGTACATCTGAAGATTCAAATGAACCCTCAAGTGAAGAAGGAACCTCCAAATTCTTATTGATGGCCATAGAAGAACTTGAAGGACTCCTGCTAGAAGATGAGGAACAAGAAGGGGAAGTCGAACTTGAGGGGGAGTTAAGAAGTGCTCTGGAAGAGATTGAAAAACTAAAACTGAAGTACAGAAAACAAAAGGACATTCTTCTTAAGTATGTAAGAGAAGAACAAAACTCAGAGGTCCTCATGCAGCTAAAGGTAGAGCTTGAAGAAGCCAAGAAGATAGAAGACATGTTACTTCAGCAAATCAAGGATAAAACCTGAGAACAAGAGAAACTGGAAGAAGAAGTAGTATGTCTCAAGAAGAAACTAGAAAAGGCTCAAAGGACAGTGCTTGTAAACTCTTCTCAAACAACAAGCTCTAGCAAGTTGAATGAAATTCTGGTTACTCAAAGATCCCCAATGATAAAAATAAGAATAGGCTATGAAGGAGAATCGAGTAAAGGAAAAGAAAAGGTTGACAGAGAGATTATTTTTGTAAAACCAAAGAATATTGATGAAGCAGCTCAAACAATTCCTACAAAAGAAGAAATTTGCAACAAGGAAGAAAGAGATCAGAAGAAACCACTAGTAGCAAAGAATGTAATAAACACTCAGACCCCTGAATATGTAAAATTTGGAAATCATCAAAGGATATTCTTCCCTCCAATGAAGAATGCCACCTACTATGTCTGCCACAAGCTGGGACACATTGCTGCATATTGTCATGCAAGGAGGAGTAATTCAAACTAGCAAAAGATGCAAACATTGAAGAGACTGCCTCAAGCAAACAAATGGAAGAGACAACCTTACATTAGGTATGAAAATAGCTTCTATGGTTACTACTTTTATTTTAAGGAATTTGGTCATAAAATCATTGAATGTAGAAAGTATGGACAAAGGTTAATGTTTAACACCTCAAGGAGGTTTATGAATCAAATAAATTATGTTCATACTCATAATTCTACAAAAATTATGATCAAATGTTGTGTATGCAATCAAGTTGGACATATACCTTCCAAATGTCCTCTAAGAAAATATAGTTCATCTCCTCACAAAAGATACCAAGCAAAAGGGCGCTTCCAGTGGATAAAGAAAATGAATAAATGTGACTTGGCTCTAACTGCTCAAGATCTGAAAAGTCAATGGTATTTGGATAATGGCTGCTCAAAACACATGACTAGAGACAGAAGCAAGTTTATAACTCTTGATGAAAAGAAATCGGGCAATGTCATTTTGGAAATGACAAATCAGGAAAGATCAAGGGAAAAGGCTCAGTCAGCATAGACAATGGCAGAGGAAAGGCCCAAGATGTACTATATGTAGATGGGCTGAAAGCAAATTTATTGAGTGTCAGTCAGATGTGTGACAAAGGATGTGAAGTTCTTTTTAGAGCATAAGACTATGAAGTCAGATCAAGCACCACAGGTAAGACTCTGCTCAAAGGTGTTCGAACAGAGAGCAATGTTTACATTGTGAAAGAGGAAGATGAAGCATGCCATATTAGCAAACTTGAGGAGTCATGGTTATGGCATAAAGGATTGGGACATCTCAGCGTCGATCACATCATGAGACTAAGCAAGAAGAAAGTTGTCAGAGACATGCCAGAAATAAAGCGACCTTCTAATACCATGTGCAAATCATGTCAATTGGGCAAACAAAAATGCACATCCTTCAAAGCCAAAGAGGAGTTGTCAACAAGAAGACCACTCCAGCTTGTGCACATGGATCTGTGTGGACCTATAAGAACTAAAACACCAAGTGGAGAATCCTACTTCATGCTTATAATAGATGATTTCTCCAGAATGACATGGGTTGCTTTTCTCAAGAATAAATCAGAAGCTCTGGAAAAATTCAAAATATTTAAAGCATTAGCAGAAAATCAGACAGCATGCAAGCTGAAATGCATCAGATCAGACAGAGGAGGTGAATTCACAGATTATGACTTTGCAGATCTATGCAATGAATATGGCATAAAACAACAATTTACTATTGTAGGGACACCTCAGCAGAATGGAGTAGCAGAGAGACAAAACATATCTTTTCAACAAATAGACAGAGCCATGATGCAGGAGAATAATATTCCACAAACCTTCTGGGCAGAAGAAGTACACATAGCAGTGCATATTCTGAACAAAGCCCACTTAAGGCCAAGCAGTGACAAGACTCCCTATGAACTATGGCATGAGAAACCTGCTTCAATTAAACATTTTAGAATCTTTGGAAGCAAGTGTTACATAAATAATAATGATGAAAATCTTGGGAAATTTGATGCAAGATCAGATGAAGGGATATTTCTAGGTATGCATCCAAAATTAAAGGGTACAGGTGCTACAACAAGACTCTTCGGAAAATAGTTTAATGTATTGATGTGAGATTTGATGAAGAACTTCCAAATAATACAAGAAATACAGACTGCAGCAGTCCATCAGAAAACCATGAAGAAGAAGACCAGAATGATGATGAAACAAGCAAGACAACAGAAGATGTAGAACTGAGCTTGAAATCCCCCTCAAGATACACTCAGAAGAATCATCCTATATGTCAGATCATAGGAGAGAAGAAAGCAGGGGTCCAGACAAGAAGGCAGCTAACAGAACAAACATAAGAGGTATACATAGCCATGTTGTCACAAATAGAGCCAAAAAAATTTGAAGAAGCCAGCAAGGACAAGTCTTGGGTGAATGCTATGAATGAAGAATTGGACCAAATTGAGAAAAAAAATACCTGGGAACTAGTGCCTAGACCCATAGAGAAAAATGTCATAGGCTCAAAATGGGTATTCAAAAACAAAATGAATGAAGAAGGACAGGTAATTAGGAATAAAGCCAGACTTTTCTGTAAGGGATAGACACAAATTGAATGACTGGATTACGATGAAACATTTTCCCCTGTAGCCAGAATGGAAGCTATCAGAATGTTTCTAGCATTTTCTTGCTACCAAAACTTCAAAGTATATCAAATGGATGTAAAATCTGCATTCCTAAATGAAGACTTGGAAGAAGAAGTCTACATGGAACAACCAGAAGGCTTCTCATTGACAGACAAAGAATACTATGTGTGCAGACTGAAGAAGGCTCTATATGGACTGAAATAGGCTCCTCGTGCTTGGTACTCAAGACTGGATAAATATTTGCAAAAACAGGGTTTTAAGAGAAGTGGAGTAGACAACAATCTATATATAAAAGCCCATGAAAATGAACTCCTGGTTGTTGTAGTATATGTTGATGACATTATGTTTGGAAGCAACAGAGAAGAACTAGCAAAAGGGTTTTCCAATGAAATGAAAACAGAGTTTGAAATGTTGATGATTGGAGAGCTCAGTTTCCACCTGGGACTGCAAATTCAGCAAAAGAACACAGGTACATTCATCTCTCAAGAAAAATACTTAAAAGAAATGCTGAAAAAATTCAAAATGGAGGACTGCAAACCTGTGACAACCCCCATGATCATGGGATGCAAGCTGTGTGCTGATGATGGGTCTGCAGATGTAGATAAAAAACTCTACAGATCCATGATAGGAAGCCTATTGTATTTGACAGCATCAAGACCAGACATCATGCTAGCAGTAGGACTAGTGGATAGATATCAAGCAGCGCCTAAACAAAATCACCTTCTTGCAGTCAAAAGAATATTCAGATATCTACAAGGAACAACACAATATGGACTTTGGTATCTTAAAGGCAAAAGATTCACCTTGACAGCATACATAGATGCAAATTGGGCCAGATGTGTGGATGACAGAAAGAGTACAAGTGGAGGTGCATTCTATCTAGGAGAAAGTCTGGTGGCATGGTTAAGCAAGAAACAAACATCTATCTCCATGTCTACAGCAGAAGCAGAATATATAGCAGCAGCAGCATGTTGTACACAAGTCATGTGGATGAAGCAGACTCTTCAAGACATGAAGGTAAGCATTAATGAACCTATCTCAATCAAATGTGATAATACAAGTGCTATAAGTATATCAAAAAATCCTATGCTTCACTCAAAAACTAAGCATATCCAAATCAAGTATCATTTTCTCCGAGAACAAGTGGCTCAGAAGATAGTAAAGCTGGAGTGTGTGCCAACAAAAGAACAAACAACTGATATATTTACCAAACCTCTTGCTAGAGAATCATTTCAATATTTGAGAGATAAATTAGGGGTAGTATCTGTAGATACTACTCTCTAATATGAAGAGAAAGCACAGTCTTAGTGGGAGAACAGAAACGAAAATATAATTCCTAAAGGAAATCAGCAAGCAAGGGAAGCATAAAACAGGTCCACAGGATCAAAGAGATATAAGACAATATTCTCAGTATTATCAGCATTCAGCATGAAAAAGAAACAAGGATCTTTCAGTCTTTAAATGCATCATCCCTGTTTGCAATCTAGCACATATTACAAACAACAGGCACTATAGATGAAACACAGCTATAAAACATATATTGGCTCACTATATCAGACAGAGACAAAACGTATATTCAAGTTCAATAATCCTTAAAGTGTTCTCTCAACAAGTCCTGTACAACAGTCTGGAGCAGCAGGGTACAAAGACAAAAAATGGTCGTCTAAACACAACTCAAAGAAAGGAAATGCAATGACAGAGCCTATACGAAGAAATGAGGCGTCGTCCTTTGCCATTGATGTCAAAGGGGGAGGAAGAGCAAGCAGCAGAAGAAAGGATTCTAATAGGCAAACAGAGGAAGTGTATTGCCATCAATGCCAAAGGGGGAGACTGTTAGAAATATTGTCATTGATGGCAAAGAAAGCAAAGAACAGCAATAGGGAATATGTATAGAAGAAGGCAGAGGCAGAGGTCGAGAAGCGCTGAAGCAGAAATAGGAAAAGGAGACAGGCGGAAGAACACTGGTAAAGCGTAACAGTCGAATACAGAGGCAGAGTGAAATGGTCGAGCAGTGGAGGCAGAAGCAGCGAATATGGAGGCAGTGAAACGGTCGAGCAGTGGAGACAAAGGTAGAAAATACAGAGGCAGTCAAGCGGTCGAGCGGCAGAGGCGTTAGCACAACAGAGGCACAGAAAATTCTAGGAATCGCTTAACCCCAGGTAGAAGGATACATAAAACAAATTCCGAGAATCTCTTAACCCCAGGCGGAAGGATACATAAAACAAATTTCGGGAATCATATAACCCAAAGCAGCAAAGTATATATATATACAAATCTCATTCCGGGAATCATTACCCACGCAGGAGTATACATACAGCGCATTACATATTCGGCACCTTATACACAAAGGTTCAAAGCATAATATTAAATGATATGGAGCGCTTTATTATCAGAACCCAAGTACCTTATATGGTTGGACCCTTCCCAATCGCATCGAATCTAAGAAAGGCATCGGAACATGCAACAGAAATTTGCGATTGCAATTGAAGACCGGACCCGATGGGTGTATGAATTATGATTCAAATGTATTTGAAGTCCGGCATAATCGCATTGGATCAGTCTAATCGCCTCGGAGATTATAAGAGCATCGAAACATCACAACAGAAAATTGCGATTGCGACTAATCGCAATCGAAGCAAGAGTGGTTAATAGCATTGGAGTATTTGAAGTTGCGATTGCGATCAATCGCAATCAGAGAAATTGCAACAGTGATCAATCGCAATTGGAGAAATTGCAACAGTGACCAATCGCAATCGGAGTTAAAGCGGAGCATCGGGACATGCAAATGGAATTTGCGATTTCGATTAATCGTATCACATCAGAGTAATCGCAATCGGAGCTTCGGAATATTGGAATGTTGGTACATTCAAATTGAAATTGCGATTGCGATCAATCGCAATCGGAAGAAGTCAAGTATAGCATCGAAAAGTGTGGCAAGTGGGCGTGGATATATGACATTCTATTGATTATAGTGGAAGTGGCGATGTATATGTTAAAAATTTATATAAGCTCGCCAAGAATTGAAATTACGATATATATATATATATATAAGGCGCTGTTATAAAACATTGTGGCGATTATATTGAAATATGCCGCGTGGTCTGTGGACCCACAGGCCTCGGCTCAAGGTGGAGGGCGATTCTCTATTTAAAAAAATTGGGATGTATGTATGTTCCGCTTGCGTAATTTCCACATCAACAAGACACTTGCTGCGTGAAAAGAGCTGGAATTTGCCCAGATTTCACGCCAGCTATTACATATTTATAAAATGCACTGATATAAAAGGCACAGGTACACGTATGCAACAGTTACACCACAGCAGAGGAAAAAAGAGAAAACAGAGCTGAAAAGAGACAAAACACAGTCACAGAAAGGACAGACATAGTCAAAGAAAAGACATACGCGCAGCGAGCCAAAAGAGGCTGAATGAGCGAGCTGGAGTTTTCATTATATGTGAATGTAAAAATTGTAATTGAATTTTTTATTGTTTGTGATGCATTGGCAAGTCTCCGAAAGAGAGAAAATATCCCATTGTAATATTAAAATAAGCACCTACAGTTATATTTATTGAATGAAAAAAAAAGGGAATGAGAAGACAGAAGCCAAAGAGTCATGACTGTTCACTCCAAATTCTTTGTGAAATACAAACAGTCATGTGAGGAAATCTATAAATAATATCATCTTGATATGCAAAGAGTGGCGAGAGAGAGCAAATATAGAGAAGGCAGAGTACAGAAGAGTGAGGCAGAGAAGATTAAGAAAAGAAGAGCAGAAAGAGAAGCTACAGAACAGAGCTGATATCTGAGGTAAATCAGCAAAAATTCAGTTTGATAAATTGAGGAAGTTGGAGCTTCCCTATCAAGTTGCAGCTTGATACCTGTCAGTTGTAGCTGACTGAGGTTGGAGCCTCCTGTAGGTTGGTGCCTGCATAAAATCGAAGAGAGTTGGTGCTTCCTTGCAAGTTGTAGCTTGCAGAATTGAGGATAGAGCCTCCTGTAGGTTGGTGCCTGCAGAAAACAGTGGTGAGAGGGAGTTGGAGCTTGCCTTTGCATCACAAAAATAATAAGTTGTGGTTTTCTCCCTTTATGGGTTTCCACTTACATCTGTTGTCTCTGTGTGTGTTTCTTATGTGTTGATGTGATTCTTTAAATCTTCTTAATTGTTTGCTGCTCTCAACATAAGTGTGGTGTCACATTAATTTAATATTGGCTGCAACATTTTAAGACTGTTCACAAATTAAGCTGTAAATAAATTTGGCGAAAATTTTGAAAAGCTTATGTATGTATTAAACTGATTCACCCCCCCCTCTCAGTTTATTAAAGATTCAACAGGGTTTCCTTGGAAAATGTTTGTGGGCAAGTGGCAACAGTGTTGCTGCATGACTTTGACATAACTTTGGTAAATTTGGCTAAGTGTGAAGGCCAAGGAATTTCGAAGCACACTTGTTCTAAATATTGTATTTTTATTTATAAAACATTGATATTGAGCAAACTCATTATTTCAGGGAGTTGCCCCTCCCTTGTATGTATGGCCATAAATTGTTGGTGAATTAATGTTTATGGTTTATGTTTATTTCTGCTACATATTCAAGAACACTTGAATAAATTAACAAAGTGTTGAGTAAAGGCATAGTCTATATACTAGAGTATGAAAAAAAAAAAAAGTGTAGTAGTGCCACACCCACTGTTACACTGAAAACTGTCACCTTGACATTTTCCTCACTGTATGAGCTCATTAACACTCATACATGCCTCCTCTGCAAGTCTTACAACCTTTGTTCCTCATTCCATGCCCTGAAACTGGAGAAAAAACCCTAAAAAGCTCAAAAACCTTGGGTACGCAGTTAATATGAAGCCTACCTGCGTTTTTAGCTAGGGTCCGCAGGTAATGTGAAGAGAAACTGCGTTCTAGAACGCACTTTTCCAGTGTAATGCCTGCGGTACCCCTGTAAAGTTAAAAAAGCGCGGAATTAAACTGAAAAAGTTGATTTTTGGTCAATTCTAGAAGGTTCTGGATGAGATTTTTTGGGGATGAGTACGCTTTGGTAAGGTGCATGTATCCCACACCTCAAGGAACTAATCCCTTGATGTGAGGAGTCTATCCCTTTGAAGGAGGGTTCTATCCCTTTAATGGTGGAATCCTAACCTCCTCATCTGCTCTATAAAAGGAGGCATTGGGTAGCCTTTTGGGTTAAGTTTTTTGGAGAAGATTTTTGAGCTGAAGTGCTGTTGAGATTTAGATTTCCTTCTGCTGAGCTTTTGAGAGGAAAGATCACATACCTCTTTGTGCTTCTGGAGGAAGAGTGCAAGACTTATCAAAGTAGAGGAGATTCCTGCTTCAGGACCCCGGGAAGGCCTTTCGAACATCAAGGCTAAGGTTGTAAGGTTCTTCTGTATATTTTAAGATTAATACAATCAAGTTCTGTTTTTCTCAATAAATTGTCGTTCGATTGTTTATTTTAATAAGCTGTCGTTTGATCGTTTATTTCATAGATTCCTTGATCACTATGATAGGTATGTTTTATGATTATTTGTTATACAGGTGCTATTGATATTTTCTTGTTTGTGATTGCAGATCAACGAAAGATGATACTTTCTTGTGACAAAAGGGCCCTTGTTGCGACGAAAGATTATTTATGCAATGGAAGCACTGCGACCACAAATAAGCATTTGGATCTAAGGTAGGATCGACACCTTCATAGCATTTATTTGTAAAATGAATATACTTAGAGAAAGACAAACTTAGTTGTTCGTTTGTTGCTAGATTGTCTTCTGACACTAGGGAGATCGGTCTTGTCCGCAAGAACGATTTATCCGGCCAACAAATTGGCGACTCCGCTGGGGAAAGAACTTGTTGTTTTTGGTTCTCTTTTATTTTGGTTTGAGGAAAAGTTTTTCCTGGTTTTTGATTGATGGATATCTCCCTGGGTAGCTTAGTTTTTCTTTGTTTTTGAAAGTTTTGAAGTCTTTTATGTTTTTCTTGAAGTTTTCAGGGGACCGCACTTTGTCTTCACACACAGTGCGGGCATCTCCGCACTTTCCTTAAGTAAACAGTGCAGGACCGCACCTGTTAATTCTGGGAGCCTGCGGACCCTGTTAAAATTTTTGAAAAACTTCAGATTTCTTCTTTTAGTTTAGTTTAGATTTACTTTAGGATTCTTAGCATCTACCCAGATCTGTATTTCTCTGTCAAAAATCTCTTGTTTCTGAATTTCTTTCAGCAAATCTTCATCTCATCAATCTCCATTAAGTTAATTGGGTGTTTTGAGTCTCTTTTTTGAGAAATTCTTAATTTGATTTCCTTTGGTCATTAATTGAAGGTTTGTCTCATTCTTTTCACAATTTTGCATCTTTTTTCTTTTGTTTTTGCAAAAAAAATTCCCCCTCATTCGCCGGGGGGGGGGGGGGGCTAAATTGTGTATGAGTGTTAATCGTCTTTGAGTGTTTTTTGATCTTTGGAACTCTCACCCGATTTTCTTGACTTCCACTTGATTGGTTCTTAGATTACATTAGAATCATCTTGTGTTTGAGAATTCTCTTGCATAGATCACATTTGCATAATTAGAATTCTCATTTTCCGAATATGAATGAAAAATGTGCATAGATTACATTTGCATACTTTTCAAGTGAATTGTGCATAGATTACAATTGCATAGTTTACATTCT
This sequence comes from Pinus albicaulis, assembly GCA_034641835.2. Lineage (NCBI taxonomy): Eukaryota > Viridiplantae > Streptophyta > Pinopsida > Pinales > Pinaceae > Pinus > Pinus albicaulis. Next base: position 1,346,892,834 of record CM076577.1, on the reverse strand, counting down.
GAAAAATCAATTGTAGATTTAGATTTTTTTTCTTTGATTTTAATTTAGATGTTTTTATGTTTGTTTAAAAAAATAAAAAATAAAAAATAAAAAATTGTTTTGGGATTGATTTGCATTATTTTTTCTTGATAAAATTAGTGCATTAGAGAATTTGTTATATTTTCTCTTATTTATCAATCTTTGCATTGTTGGAAGCAAATGGAAACTCTCTCCTTACTTTAGGTAGGATTCATCGAATTGAAAAGATTACATTATCATATTCGATTGCATTCAGTTTTGGTTCGGGTCATAACACCATTGGTTTCATATCCATTTACCCTTTTGAGTAATAACAGCCTAAATAACACATTGCTTAATTAAAATTCATCTAGTAATTTTTACATTTTTAGGGCTCTTTCCACCAATTTAGCTTAGGCTAGTGTCTTGGAATAGGTTTTAGTTAACTCTCCAAGACAGTAAAACAAACAAGTAGTCGATCTTGCGGTAGGAAAAATTCCAATTGTTGCATGTATGCTCTGGGAAGCTCCTCCTAAAGGAGTCAAGCACGAGATCATATCTGAACCATTGAGGTAATCAATCCTTCCTCATTGGGAACGATAGAAGATATACACGTATTAACAACGGTAAACCTCGGATTGACCATTGTCGAGGAGCCTGGGGTCACTTGTCGGTAAACCTTGGATTATGTCAAGGAGCCTTCAAGGGGATTGAGCTTTGTTACTCTGCCCTTGCGTGTGTATCGGATCATAGACTGTTCCCCCAGGTATATTTGTTTCTGTTGGTAAACTTAGTGGCCATAATCTATAGGATTCTTTCCTAAGGTGACGGTGGAGGGAAGATCCCACTGTACCTGGAGCAGACGTCGACTAGACTCACCTGGACTCTCTGGGGGGTTGTCTTCTGACACTAGGGAGATCGGTCTTGTCCGCAAGAACGATTTATCCGGCCAACACCCACTATACATGGTTGAAAGAGCGCACAATTATAGTGCCATGATAGATGGTATCAGAGCTTGATTCAGGGTGAGTCACGCTATGTTGATTATTCAGAAAGTAGTATTATATTTGCAGGGTTGCAGGTTGCATTGAAGTTGAACTTATAATGAGTGAGACCGTTTTGCAGAAAATGGGATTTACATGAATTTGGAGTTTTGAAGATTGGAAAAAGCATGCCATGGGGCCAAGCCAAGTCAAACAAATTTCATCGACGTAATTGCAATTAAAATATATTGAAGAAACATTGATATAATTGGAGAAAGGATTTCGTGATATGAGACAAACTATTCTTGCATTTGTGAAGGAAGCGATATCCGACACAAACGTAGGTGAATTTTATCGACATGTGAAGAAAATGGATTGTTTTGAAGCAATTTTAATAAATATAAAAGAAGAGAAAGGCATGATCTGGGAGAAACAAGACAAGCTTAGAAGGAATCTTGAAAGAATGAAGCATGGTGGGATGGAACTCACTATGGGCGAACCAAAGGAAGTTGCATATGTACCAACGAAATGTATAAATTACACCAATAGATTCAATCAGATCATGCAATGTACTAAAACAAGATACTTAATACTTCTACAATATTTGTGGAATATAAATCACGATTGTTCAATTACATACAAGTAAGAGAAAGAAGTAAGTCAATCACACAACAAAATATTTTCCTGGGGAAAGTAACTGCTCAAAACCCATCCATCTCTATTGTATAATCAGCCAAGGAATCATGAAACAATACAATGCATGTGTGTTCACAAGAACCTCATACACTCTACCAATTGCCTCACTCTAATCTACACAAAATTGGACCAATACATAGCCAATTTCCTGCCCATCTTCTGCCTACCCTGCTCACGCAATCCCTTGGAAAAATAATTTCTATTAAATAGGAATTCCAACCTTCCTTGACTGTTCAATCCATCATGGGAATCTTATGGCTTTATAATTGCACTCTAGCAATTCGCTAATAATAAAACTGATAGTTTACTTCCATTTAAACTTTGCCTAAACTGGGTCGTCATCAGAATTGGCATGCATGCAACTATTAATAGTGAATCATCAATTACTTGGTAGATCACTACTAGTTAATTATATCTAATTTAATTCACTTGACCTTCCACTAGCTCATCACTCAGTTAGAACTTGTTAAATTGGTTTTAACTCAATTAATTTGAGCTAATTGATTCCACTCACACCACACTAGTGCTACAACTGCAACTGGACCCTGTTAATAATAGAATCACTCTACATGCCTCACATTTGACCCTCAACTTGAAATTATTGACCTATGTCTATCACACTTAGTTAGCTATTACAAATTGTTATGAGATAAGATTACAACTTACATATTGGAATCCCATACTAGTATGTGGTACATTTCCTTGTTGAATTAAAACTCTCCCTCTCAACAAGAAAGGGATTATCAACTACCCTTATCATGCCTCGGTGGTATTCGAATTTTCTCTTCGCAAGTGCCTTCGTCAAGATATCTGCATCCTGTGTGGGAATGTACTGAAACAACATAATGTGCCTCTAAACACAATCTCTGAGATTGTGGTACCGGATGTCAATATTCTTGGACCTATCATGGAATTCTAGATTAACCGAGAGTTTTATGCAACCTTGGTTATCACAATGTATCACCTTCATAACCATCTGATGACCAAACAAACCAACAAGTATCTTCCTCATCTAGATGGCCTCACATGTGTAGGTTTAACCCTTGTACAAAAATTAATTGCAAATGAATTCTTAAAGATAGAAAATAAACAATAGCAACAACATAAAACATAAAACAAATACACAGATATTTTTCATGTGGATCAAAAAACTGGGACTACCAGCTTGATTTTTTCATTATATTCCTTTTAGTGTTACAACACATATATATACATGTCAAAGCATTCATAAACCCCAATCCATTAACCCTCGATTAGAACATAACCTTACTTCCCTTTACTGGAGCTACAAAATACCAGGGACCGAAAACCATCATGCCCCACAATCATGTGCAAACTCATACACAAAACCATAGGTGGGATTGACCACCTAAAAATAAGGAAAAAATAATTTCTCAGGGTGCTGCCCTAGAACCTGCGTAGGGGGCTACCCGCCCCCTCTGAAACCATGGACCAGAGGGGCTTTCGCCCCCCCTATGACTCCCCTGTTGCGCCTGACACAACGTACAGGGGGATCTATCTCCCCCCTTATGAACCTCCTGTGTGTATGACTAATCGTGGAAATAATATAAAGCATACCCAAAATTTTCCCACTTGTTGTTTTCTTTCCGCAAGGGGCCACAGGAGATCTTAGTCATTAGTCTAGGCTTGCAAAACCCATTGTTTCTATACACCAAGATAACTTATGACTGCTCACAGACTTTGTCAATACATTTGCAACATTATTTTAAGTGTCCACCTTTACCAACGATACCTTTTTATCCTCAACCATATCTCTCACAAAGTGATATTGAACATCAATGTTCTTTGAATTTAAATGATAACAAGGGTTCTTAGCCAAGAAAATTGCACTTTGGCTATCACAGCCTATCCTTATAGCTTGTTGAACCAACCCCACACTTGAACAATATATCTCCAACAAAACTTCTCCCTTTCTTTCATGAGTGTTTGCCATGTATTTTGCCTCTGTAGTTGAAATAGCCACTACAGACTGTCTTTTACTCATCTAACTGACTGCACCTCCAAACAGGCTAGACACATACCCAATTGTAGATATTATTTGGTCTAGATCTCTATGCTAATGTGCATCAAAAAAACCATGGATGTCCAAAACTCTCTCCAATCCTGGTCTTCCCTAGTAGCACAAACCATAATCACTAGTTCCATGCAAATATCTTAAAGCCTACATCATTGTTGTCCAATTCTCCTTCCTTGGTTTTGACAAAAACTTGCTCAATACTCCCACTACATGTGAAATCTCTAGTCTAGTATAGACCATTGCATACATCAAGCTACCCACTACACTTGCATATGGAACATGGGACATATCCTCCTCTTCTTCTTGTGTCTTGGGATATTGTTCAACATATATATTTACACCTACAGGAATAGGAACCTTCACCGGTTTCCTGTCATACATATTGAACCTCTGCAATATTATCTAGACATACTTCCTTTGGTTTAACCAGATCTTCCTCTTTTCCTGATCTCTCTTAATTTCCATGCCCAAAATATAGTTTGCACCACCAATATCCTTCATGTCAAATTCGAAGAACAATTGGGTCTTCAAATATTGGATAATTTTTTTGTCATTTCCAATTAGCAACATATCATCCACATACAAGGCCAAGTAAATAGCACGGTCACCAATTAATTTAAAATACACATAGTGATCCTCTTTACTTTTGGTAAATCCAAGTCCCCGTATATAGGTATCAAATTTCTGATACCACATCCTTGTCGACTGTTTTAACCCATACAAATATTTTTTTAACCTGCATACCAGTTCTTTCTTACCCTGCTAGATTCTTGTTCATGAATTTAGGTCATAAGTTGCATGTGGAAAGCACCATATTTCTCACCAATCCTTGCATCTATGACTTGCTACCCCTACCAAGTTGAAAACCGCATTTCAATCACAGAACCTTATACTTACTGTCTTCTGATTGCACAATCTGTGACTTCCCCTTGGACCCTAAGTTTTGGGACCTATATTTCCCTCCAAATGTGATTGGGATATCTTGTTTATCATTCATTTTGTAAAGTTGCAAAATAGGACCCAAAAAAGTTGACAATTTATGTGACAGAGCCAATTTTGCGACTGTGCCACCTCTTTTCAAACAATAGTTCCCAACTATGACCTCACAGAGCACACTTCTAGTCAACGACCTCTCCATAGGTCACAATTATGTTCTATTATTATCCAAAATGCACAATCCCACATGAATCCAACCTCAAGGCACATCCTCAGATGCAATTGGCTTGATGATTACAATGGGTGTCAAATATCAGTTGCCACCATGATTTCAAATCCAATTACGACTAGATCATTCCATGAGGCCACAAGTCACATTTTTTGTCCCCAACATTGCATCTAGAAACTTCAACTTGCATTACTTTCCCAAATTACAACCTCTCTATAATGCTTGCCTTCCCGTGCAGTCCATACTCTTGTTCCAAGTGTCTCTCACCCACTTTTTGTCTCAAAACAGAAAGGATAGATTCAAGAATCAAGCGCTACATAATAGTCATATAATTAAATATTAAATTGCTCAGTCTACATTTAGTGAGATTGGAATGGCATTTACATTGAATGGTGCAAATAAAGGGGTACTATTTTCTAGAGATCCCAACACATAGTACAAGTATCAATATGAAATATTGTATGTGAAAATTGATATGAATTCCAACACCTTAACAACAATCACTTTTTATCAACCCATTCCACATGTAAATACTATTTTTAACTTTAAAATACCAGATCACAAATCTGACAAGGTGGACTGGGAGTACTATCATGATCACATGGGATTGAGCTCAAGCATTGGTTTGAAACCTACTCCCATTGTCGAGGTCTCTGGTGCACTTGGCATATGAAAATTTAGTTTGTGGTGAGATGGCCTCTGACATTGTGTCCGGAACATTTTCAAAGTATAGTGAAAGAAGTGTTTCAAGGCCTGAGTACACTACAACTATGATATTAGATGATAATGGGGACATTGTGAAGCCCTCATATACACATATAGTGAAACTTATTTGAAATATTGCAATTTTGGTTAGATCCACCCATAAGTTTTCGACAAATGAAAACACTTATAGATTTTTGAGTTCTCATGTTGTTTATCATCTTACCACAATGAAATAATGATTTCACAATCATGGGAAACATGGTCCACATATCCAACATCAGTGGAGGCCTAAATCACTAGTATCAATGTTTGGAGAATTTAACACCAAGGCTCTTGATAAAGAGTGAAAAACTTGGTTCTTCATTGGCAAAGAGAAATAAAAAGGATCCAACTATTTCTAAAATGGTCAAGGTTTTATCGATACTTGATCACTTTAAATTTCTAGTAACTTCCACATGGTCCATTAAAATTGTATAATTTATGTCCCTGGAATATTTGTGTACACCATAGTCACTACGTTGTTTGATTTCTCTTTACCAATGTAAAAGTGTATATAAAATTCCTTTAGAACCATAATTACAGGGTTGGAAGCACATAAATATCTTCAGCAGGGGAAGTGACACAAACTGCTAAAAAAACCATCATTACAAATTATGCTATGATGGTTCTTATTTTCATATAACAACTCATCTTATCGAATCTATAGGTGTAGTTTCCAAAAGTTGGCTATAAATTGACATATATTTGAAAAAATATTTTCTTCTTTTGGAGTAGGAACACATTATCAGAAAGTGCAAGACAAAATTAGGGAAGCCTAAATTAAGAAATCATTCGGGATCCATGTGACATGAAAGAAAATATTGATGAATACCATTCGCGTTTATTTTCCTGGCATTAACAAATGAAGCCCTATTTTGGAATCCATATCCTAGGAAAATAAAATCTCTATATCATTTTGATTTATTTCAGATAGATTTTTCTTAGTGAGAATGATGATGATAAGGAGAAGAAGGGTTCTCTTCCTGATGAAAAATGTCGTTTTCCTAAAAAAAGGTTCAAATAGAACCTTGCTATGAGAATACATTCCTCTTGGCACTACTAGATAATGGTTGCACTCAGCATTTTTTATATTAGCATGTGGTTGGATACATTACTTAGATCAAAGAGAATGGATCTGAAAATATGAGAACAAGATCCATTGTGACGTGATTTGTAAGGTTGATTTAATCAATGCCTAAATTGTAATTAAAGAATAAATATTTATGTTTGAATAAAGATGGTTGTTGGTATTTCTTTTAGGATCTGTTCTAAACTTTTTGAAACCTAGAAAACCCTTGTAGAGACCATATACATTGCTAAAATTATGGTGCAGAAAAGGGACTATAGAGGGGTACAAATTAATTCCTTTCTTTGAATCAATTTCTTATGTTTTTAATTTCATTCTTTATTTGTAAATATGTATGACCAATGATATTTTTTTGTAGGTAGAAGAAAGGGAACAAAATGTTGATTTTCATGGACGAATCTAGGGTTTCTCACATAGGGTATGAAACTAGGGTTCTGTCCAGTCTGAAAGATAGATCCATAGACACTTCTAGAACTAGTTAGCAATACCTAAGGAATGCCATCGAAATTATTTTGGATACATATGAGGCGCAATATCGTGCAAAGTGAGTGAACAACACAAACTTGTCTGAATACACAATCTTTCGGGACATATTACTTTGCACGATATTACTTATCATCGCATACATCAATTGAAATCTTAAATTTCCTTTTAAATTTTTTATTTATTTAATTTTTTATTGGATTTATTTAATTTCAGATTTGGCATTTTGACTTTATTTTTACATTTTAATTTTGTTTTGATTTTTTGTTTTATAGGGAAACAGTTGAAGAGATGAGGAGAACAAGATCTCAATCAGTGAGAAGGCTCTATCAGTTGAAGAATATGATTTTAAGCCAATAAAAATTGATTGAGCAAAAACACTCTTCAAACAAACTTTCTTATGAAGAAATCCTTTTGTAAATATTATAAATACAAGATTGCAAAATGTAATAGGGGCTTCTCTCCTCTGCAATTTTGTAATTCTAAAAGCAATTATGTAATAGGAATTTAGAGTTGTGAGGAGAGGAATCTCAGATCTGGAGATTATTGAGGTTTTTCTTTTACATTCTAAGTTATGTATAATGAACAGAGTTTGCACTATTGTAGCTCTGGTTTTTGAAAGCAGAAGTTCAAACATTGTAAAATACTATTAGAGACCGGACCTAGAGAAATAGACTTAATAAATTGGTATTTATAATACTATTATTTGAAATGCTAGTTTCATTTTATGATAACAGGAATGTGTCAATTTACTTCCATATTTGTGCACTTTTTTCGATATGAGTAAATTGCCTCAACTTTATGTTATTATTTATCTCTACTCTTATGGGTTGAATCCTGATTTCTGAGTAACTATTTACTTAGAAATATATCTTATAAAATTGATTTATTGAATAGTGATATGATGTGAACTATTTCCTCATATTATTGTTTAATTATTCAAAGTTACTCATTAAATGATCAATATCATTTTGAGAACTATTCCCTGAGTGTTGTTGATTGATTATTTCAGTTAAGAGGTCTCTAGATAGGATGTGTTCGGTATTCATAATGTCAGTTAATTGAACTACTTCGTTAGCTTGATATTAATTATAAGCCAGACATATTTAGATCCCAATTATTTAAAATATCTTACTCTCAATTGGGATAGATCTATATCTGCCTAATTGAGACAGGATTAAGACAATTATTTTTGCTTGCATATTAGAATAATTTTGCATATATATTAAATTGTATATCCCTAGAAAGTCCTCTTCCTAAAAGGAAAAACTTTAATTATGGCTTGGCTAAGGCCAAATTAGCTTAAGTATCACTTTCTTGCCCGATCAACAAGAGAAATGATCTGATGTCTCTTTCCCATTGGTAGACAAAAGTCATATTTTAAGTGAATGGATATTGAGAGAAGGTAACTGGACCTAGTAAAACCAGTCGAAGCCACTATTCCAAACGGAAAAGGAATTGCTTTAAGATCCGGACCGGGTGGTCATCCCCCATGTTTTTGCAGCAAATTTCGAGGCTATATATATATCCACTATTCGGTGCATTTTCCAAATGTGGAGGAGGTCACTAACTAACTTTGATGGAGGTTAAACTTGGGGAAAGTTCTAAATATGGTGGCAAGGTTCTTATAACTATGAGAAAAATTTTATGGCAGAGTGGGGCTCGAACCCCTGACCTCACACCTACCAACCAATGCTTCTACTGTCTCTCCTACCAGGTGTCTCTTACTCGTTATGTTTGTCACTTATATTTAAATTTTCATTTCCCAAGAGTTGGGGGTCGGAGGGGGCCACCTCCTTGGGCCATCCCCCTCCTCATATGGCCTTAGTCTAGAACCAAGAGCTCTAATACAATTTTGGCAGGATTTTTGTTAATCATGTTTAATTAACTAAAAACGTGGTTAGCACATGATAAGTTTCATTAGCACGTAAAATTGTGCTTATCCATTTAAAACATGCTTATCTTCCCATTAAATATGCTTAGCGCTAATTAATCAGGAGTTAACATGGCAGATTTTTAGAGGAGTGCGCCAAATTCGGCAGAGTCCCACTTTTAGTGGACTTAACTAGTAGTCCACCAAATTCACTGGTAGTTTACTAGTCCTGGAGTAAATGAGGCCTATCCTACACAATATTCGACCAAATATATCTCAGTAAAAGTCATTCTTATCATTTTGACATGCTGGGAATCCATTAGAATAGGTTTCAGAGGAAATGGAGCTCATTTATAGGTGTTTTTTGCACGTTGAATAATTTTGATGTCGAGGGCCACCAGGGGAGGAGGCCATCTCTAGAGAACATGAAGTCCAATTGGAGAAGAAGAGGAGGCTACTTAGGGGTTTAAGAATGTTTTGAATCCAATGGTAACTTCTATTTTCTGATTTGAACACATATTTAAGGTCATTTTTGAATTTTGAAAAGAAGGGTGTATGGATCAATCAGTCATTTGAAGCAGTTGGGGATCAAGGAGGAGATCTTGTAGGGGTTGTTCTCATTTACATAATTGTTGTTGTTGTAGCTTTCACTAGCATGATTTAGTTCAAGTTTTTTTTCTTCATACATTGGTTTTGTGAAGATATTTTATGAATGCTTCAGTGTGGAATTGGAGTGTATTTTTTAGGCTTTCAAGCATGCATCGATGAGGTATAGATCATCTTTGTAGGAGATAGTTGTATTGTTGTTATATGTGAGAGTTATTTGCAGGAGAACATCATCTTGAAGGGGTGATTAGCCACACAGTAAGGCAATATACTGATTGTAACCTTATTCACCAAATAGAAGAGTGGTCTAGTCATGTTGACAGACCAAGGAGATGTAGCCCAGGCAGGGTGAACTCCTTCATCAAAATTTTTGTCCTATGGTTTGATGCATATGTGTTTTTTAGCTGTTGATATTGGCATGTTATTTTTAAGACAATTTAACGTTTTAATCCCGGAAGAAACCTTCTCATTACATATAAAACCATGCATAAAAGAAACACATTTCTTATATGGGTGAGGGAGCTTGCATAGCATAAAACAAGTTTGATCTCATTTCATATCAATAGAAAAGAGATGTTCATTAGGAAAGTAATCACCAACAGGAATTGCTTCACCAATATTATTTAAACTTGAAATAAAATCTTCTACCGCATTAGATTTTCCTAGTCTATCAACAATAGTAATATTAAATTCCTGCAACAATAATAAACACATAGTCACTCTATCGCTAGTTAATGGTTTATTCATCAAATATTTTATCACGAAATGATCTATATGTACAAAGACTTCATATCCTATAATGTAGTGTCTGAATTTTTTCATACAAAATATTACAACTAAAAACTCTTTCTTATTAACTTTGCAATTCAATTAAGCAAGTGATAAGTTTTTACTAATGAACTAAATGGCATAGGCTTGTTTACCTTCTTCATGTCCTAAAGTTGCGCCAATAGCAGTATCTGAGGCATCAGAGGAAATATGAAATGGCAAGGACCAGTTTGGTCCTCTCAAAACTGGTGCTTGAACTAGTTTTTCCTTTAATGTCTCAAAGGACTGTTGGCAAGTTGTAGACCAAGAAATATCACTATCCTTAGTGAAAAGTAAAAAAAGGGGTTAGCTATCCTAGAGAAATTCTAAATGAATCTCGTATAGTAGCCCGCATGTCCCAAAAACCCTGTCACTTCCCTTTGAGTTTTGGGTATAGGAAGACTCAAAATAATTTCTACTTTTGCAGGACAACCTAGATATCTTTCTTTGAAATAATATGGAAAATAACCACCCCTACCTTGCACATAAATCTACACTTTTTGTCGCTTAAGGAAATATGAGATTCCTGGCAATGAAGAATAACTTTTTCTAGAATTTTAATGCTCTCTAAATTGAATCACCAAACACAGAAAATTCATTCATATAGATTTCCACACACTCAAGGTGAGAAAAAATAGCCAAGACTGTTAGGTCCCTATATTACTAGTATATTCCCTTATTGTTGTTAGTGTAAACCCCTTATTGTTATTATTGTACCCCTGTAACCCCCATATTGTTATTATTGTGCCCTTAAATTATTATTGTTAGGTCAGCTAGGATTACATTGTGGCCCCATGGACTCCTATATAGAAAGGAGGTTTTGTAATTTGAATCATCCCAAGAACATTTCATTGTGTAGTATGAGCAGTGCCCCATAGCCACGTAGCTTATTTATAAGGTGTTGATATCTCTTTTCTTCTATTTTTGGAGCTGGTTTCACAACATTTGGTATTAGAGGTTTGGTTTCTAGGGTTTTGCTGCTCCGAACAGGTCATCGTGGAATTTTCGCTATAACGTTTTTTCTACAAAGGTTCAGAAGCTGAAATTTTTAGGGTGAGAAGCAGAAATCCTGAGGAACATAATCCCAAAATTTCAGAGCTTCGTTCGCAATATTTTCGGAGATATGATCTGTGGAATGTAGGAATTTTTGCAGGCTCTTGAATTTCACTTAAACAGGTCATCACAGCATTTTCTCTATAACTTGTTTTTTACGAAGGTTCAGAATCTTTTAAAGCACGAAGCTGAGATCCTGAGGAACATCGTCGCAAAATTTCAGAGCTTGGTTCGCAATATTTTTTTAAATATGATCTGTGGAAGTTAGGTCTATTTCAAGCTCCCTAATTTCATCTCAAAGAGGTGATCGTGGGAAAATCTTCATAAATCTCTCTTGAGCATTGGATTGGAATTCTGTAAAAAGTGGCTGGAAGTACACGGACTATATTTTCCTGTTTATAAATTTCAGAACGAAAGGAGCAAACAATGACACGTGGCAAGTCGTGCAAATTCTCTCTATTAAACCAGTCCATAATTAGCTCATTGTGGGACTTTGGACACAACGTTGTCGTGAAGAATACAAATCATGTCAGTCCTATGGCATTTGAAAGAAGCTTCAGATGACTACTATAGGGCGAAATTTAAGATATTGAGGATCTTCAATTATAGATATAACTCAATTTCAATATAGAGTTTTGCAAAAGCAAGTAAAATGTGTGTATTTTTTTTTTTCTGAATTGCATAAGTCTTGTTTGAAGAATCAAGTTGAATTGATTCCAAGGGAATATTATTAAATAGATATCAGTATTGGTTTCTAAAATGGCCCCTAAAAATAATTCAACACTCATTAAGCCTTTAGAAGTCTCTACTATGACTCATGAAGACAAAGAATGGCAACATCGCATATCAAAATTACAAGAGCAAGTATAAAAAATTTCGCTCTCGCAAAGAGCAAAAAAAAATGACATGGAAGTTTTGAAGAAAAGTGTGGAAACTAAGATGGATGGTTTGAAGAAAGGCGTGGAATCTAAGATAGATGGCATGGAAGCTGGCATGGAATCTAAGATTGATGAAAAAATGGAAAACATGAAGAAGGCTCTAAAAGCAGACATGGAAGGTTTGACAAAGTTGATACAAGAAATGTTTCCTAATGGTGAAAATATAGTAGAGGAAACTCATGATGAGAAAAAAATAAATGTTAGTCATGATTTCATAAACTCTAATGTTGGCGGAAAGAACTATCATATTCCAAAAATGGATATGAGGAAGTTTGATGGAAAGGATCCTGTAACATGGATACTACAGATGGACCAATATTTTGATCTCCATAATGTGCAAAACACAAAAAAGGTACGTATTCCAACTTTACATTTAGAACAAAATACATTTGTATGGTATCGATGGCTTTGTTCCCATAAAAAAATTGTCACTTGTTCAAATTTTTACAGAGGAAATGATAGCACATTATGAAGATACAAAGAGCAACACCTTCTTTAGCCAAATGATAAATCTCAAACAAAAGGGTTTAGTGGGGGAGCACATTGAGGACTTCCAAAAATTGAATATAAGGGTAACTGATATTCTAGAGGAACACAAGATTGATCTCTTCATAGGTACTTTAAAGGATAACATCCAACATGAAGTTCACGTTTTGGAACCTGATTCATTGGAAAAGGCATTCAAGTTGGCAAGAAAAATTGAATGTAAAATTATGGCGACAAGGAAGCCTACCACTCACTTCTATAAAAGGAAGTGTTGCTATGCCTAGATTTTCACAACCTACAAGGTTGACACCACAACAATTGGAAGAAAAAAGAGCAAAAGGGCTTTGCTACAGTTGTGATAGAAAATACACTAAAGGTCATAAGTGTGCTGAGAAGAAACTATTTTACATAGATTGTGAAGGGGAAGAAAATGAACAAGAAGAGGATATACACCAGGAACCAACCCTAGAAAAGGAATAAATGAGTCCGACCATATCGTGTAATGCATTGGTAGGAATTACCACTCCTCAAACTCTCAATATAGAAGGACATATTAAGAAGCAAAAGGTAATAGTGTTGATTGATTCGGGTAGTACCCATAATTCTATTCATTGTAAGGTAGCCAAGGAATTTAATTGTTTCCTATACCGAGCACCAAAATGTCAAGTGATGGTTGCAAATGGAGGAACTATAAATTGCTCTGGAAAATGCCATAATATCAAGCTAACCATGGGGGAATATGTATTGAACAATCCAATGTTTTCCATTCCTATGGGAGGTGCTGATGTTGTACTAGGAGTACAATGGTTACAATCTTTAGGGACGGTAGCTTTTACTTTTCAAGAACTTTTCTTGAATTTTTTTTTAGAAGGAAAGGAAGTCGAATTACGGGGTATTTCAGGGAAGCCGGGAAAGATAATAAGCTCTAATATTATGACAAAGCTTCTAAAAAAAGAACAACGAGGCATAATTGCACAATTATGCTCACTAGAAATTCCAACATCAAAATCATCTATTTCTGCAGATCTCCAAAAAGTCTTGGAAAATCATTCCAAGGTGTTCGAAACTCCCAAAGGATTCCCACCTATTCGTGATCATGATCATGCTATTCATTTTATTCTAGGACTTTTTCCTCCAAACATCAGGCCTTATAGATATCCTTATCTCCAAAAAAGCTAAATTGAACGTATGATTGCAGAAATGTTAGAGGGGGGTATAATTCAACCTAGTGAAAGTTCTTTCTCTTCTCCTGTAGTATTGGTACATAAGAAGGATGGATCATGGCGCATGTGTCTGGATTATAGGGAGCTCAATAAGCTCACCATTAAAGATAAATCTCCCATTCCTGTGATTGATGAATTATTGGATGAATTATATGGAGCAATTTATTTTACCAAGTTGGATCTTCATTCAAGATATCATCAAATTAGAATGAAGATTGAAGAAATTCCAAAAACAACATTTGGAACTCATGAGGGTCATAATGAATTTTTGGTCATATCTTTTGGCCTTACCAATGCACCTTCTACATTTCAAGGGTTAATGAATTCCATTTTCAAACCCTTCCTGAGAAAAATTGTGCTAGTATTTTCTGATGATATACTAATCTACAGCAGGTCTTGGAAGGATCATGTTCAACATGTTGATAGGGTGCTCAAACTATTGTAGGAGAAACAATTATATGCAAAAAAATCCAAATGTTTCTTTGGAGTAAAAGAGGTGGAATATCTGGGTCATATTTTATCTCACGAGGGTGTTCAGATAGACCCTAACAAAATTAAAGCCATTAAGGAATGGAAATTCCCCACAACAATAAAGCAGTTGCAAGGATTTCTTGGGTTAACAAGGTATTATCACAAGCTTGTTAATAATTATGGGAGAAGAGCAGCACCTCTAACAAAATTATTGAAGAAAGATGCATTTTCATGGACTCCTAAAGCAATTAAGGCCTTTGAACATATTAAAGAGGCAATGTGCCTAGCACTGGTCTTAGCTACGCCAAACTTCAAAAAAACCTTTATTGTGGAATTTGATGCCTCAAGAAATGGAATTTGTGTTATTTTAATGCAAGAAGGAAGACCCATTGCTTTTGAAATTCATCCAATTAAAGGAAAGTATCTACAGAAACCTATTTATGAGAAGGAAATGTTAGCAATACTACATGCACTAAAGAAATGGAAAACTTACCTAATGGGATGACACTTCAAGGTAAAAACTGATCATGATAGTCTCAAACACTTTTTCGAACAAAGACTATCTTCAGAAGAGCAACAAAAATGGGTCACAAAGATGTTGGGTTATGACTTTGAAATAATCTACAAAAAAGGGAAGCTAAATGTTGTTGCAGATGCACTCTCAAGAAAGAATGAAGAGGTGGAAGAATTTCTTTGTGCCATTTCTATTATCCAACCAGATTGGATAGCCGAAGCAAGAGATGAATGGAAGAAGGATGAAGAAGTGTGGACACTCTTCAAAAGTTGCAGGAAGATCCTAGTACATATGATACATTTAATTGGAAAAATGATTCCTTATGGTACAAAGATCACTTATATGTTTGTAAGAATTCCCAACTAAAACAAAAGATTCTTTTCGAATTGTGCACTTCTCCTTTAGGAGGACACTCAGGATTTTTAAAAACTTACCACAGGGTGAAGAAAGAATTTTTTTGGGATGGACTTAAATCTGATATTCAAAAGTTTGTGGCGGAATGTTTGGTTTTCTAGCAAAATAAAGTTGAGACAATTAAGATCCCGGGTCTTCTACAACCTTTATCCATTTCAAGTCAACATTGGGAGGAGATTTCAATGGATTTTATCACAGGTTTACCTAAGTCCGAAGGAAAGAGTGTCATCATGGTGGTAGTTCATAGACTTACCAAGTATGCACATGTTTTTTCATTATCTCATCCATTTGAAGCAAGTACAGTTGCTACTACATTTATGGACACAATTCAAAAGCTACATGGAAACCCAAGGGTTATTGTGAGCGACAAAGATCCCATTTTTACTGGAAATTTTTGGATGGAGTTATTTTCTTGTTTGGGTACTCAATTAGCTCATATCTTATCTTATCATCCTGAATCCGATGGTCAAACTAACATAGTAAATAATTTTTTGGAAGGACATCTTCATTGTTTTTTATCTAATAAACAAACACAATGGGTCAAGTGGTTACCTCTCGCAAAATGTTTGTATAACACTTCCTTCCATACTGCAACAAAAATGACCCCATTTATGGCACTTTATGGATATCATCCACCATCCATCACATCATCTTTAATAGAAAATTCAAAGGTTCAAGCAGTGGAAGATCACATCGAGCATCGATAAGAAGTTCTCCAACTCTTAAAGGATAACCTAAATTTGGCACAAAATTGAATGAAACAACAGGCAGATCAACATCGCAGTGAGAGAAGTTTTGATGTAGGAGACTGGGTATTTTTACAGCTACAACCATACAAACAAATGTCCCTCAAGCAATATAAGAAGGATAATAAATTATCGCCAAAGTACTATGGTCCTTACAAGGTGTTGCAAAATATTGGTACTATGGCATATAAATTGGAGCTTCCTGCTTCTTTACGAGTGCATCTAGTTTTCCATGTTTCAAGCTTAAAGAAGGTTATAGGTGAAAATCTTCCAGTTCAAACAATATTGTCAGAAATTGACAAGGAAGGAAAAATCATATTCAAACTTGAAGTGGTCACAGAAACAAGAACTTGACAGCTACAAAATCGATCAATTTCAGAGTATCTCATCAAGTGGAAGAACTTACCCACTGAATATTCTACATGGGAGGATGAGAATTTTATACAGAAGCACCCAAAGCTACTCAAGCATTGAGGACAACACTTTTTTGAAGGAAAGGGGCATGTTAGGTCCCTATATTACTAGTATATTTGTTAGTATGAATCCTTTGTCGAAGTGTATGAAAAATGACCACTTTAGCTACGCATAACTAACAGCCCTAACAACAAAAGTGGTTGCCAATATCTTTAGATCTGTGGTTAGTTGAACATAAAAGAGCTGCAAAAACCAAATCTATGCATGGAAAGACATTAAGCAGAAAAAATAAGGGTTTGCTCCATATACCAATAGACAAGACAAGAACAATTTTTGAAAGAATTTTTGTATTAATCGGGCACCTGGGAGGAAAACAAGAAGGCGTATCCAATTCTCCTCAGTGGGATGGGTTCTTGGAAGTCCTCAGCACTTCAGATCTAAAATCTCTCTCTCTTGTTGGTGTAGAAACCCACACAAAGAATGGAACTCAAAGGGAGCTCTCACAGCAAATGGCAGAAAATGGTGACCAAGTGTATAGATCCAGAGTGATCTAATAGGCAACAAAAGGTGAAGAATGGTAGGAAAAACCCTCCTATTTATAACAAAATATTGGGTCATTCTAGATCTTGGTGCATGATTAAAATAATGTTAACCAAATCTAAATCCACCTTTTATGGAATATTTTATTATATTTGTTGGAGGGAAAAAGTATTTGACTTGGGTCAAATCCCTTTATTTGTTAATAATAAATAAATAAATGATTTATTTATCTTTTTAAGGAAGTGGTTGAGGGATAATTAAATAAATAATGATTTATTTAATTATTTGTGGGTGATTTGGTCATATTTAACAAGGAATATTATATAAATAAGATTTAAATAATTATTCCTAGAAAATAATAAGATAAATAAGGGTTTATCTCATTAATTTCTTTGTTTTTGGGTTAAACATGACTGGGAATAATAATTAAATTATGGTTTAATTAATTATTCCATGAGGAAAATCAAACAAATATAGGTTTGTTTAATATTTCCTTTTGGGGTTTTCTGTTTGGACCATAAACAACCTAATAAATGTGGTTTATTAAGTTATTTAACATAGTGAAGGCAATTTTACTTAGGGTAAAATTGGTCTTACATGGTGTACTTGGGTCCATCTAATGATAATAGGTTAGACGACCAAAAAATGGTGTAACAATATTCCCTTATTGTTGTTATTTTAAACCCCTTATTGTTATTATTGTACCCCTGTAACCCCCATATTGTTATTATTGTGCCCTTAGATTATTATTGTTAGGTCGGCTAGGATTACATTGTGGCCCCACTAGGATTACATTGTGGCCTCATGGACTCCTAGAAATAGAAAGGAGGTTTTGTAATTTGAATCATCCAAGAATTTTTCATTCATGTAATGTATTGGAGGTTTCCCCCTCGAAGTGGCATATTCTAAGGCATTGATATCTCTTTTCTTCTATTTTTGGAGCTGGTTTCACAACAAATACTACCCTTTGAAAGGTAGTCGGGGCATTACACAACCCAAAGGGAAGCACTCAGTAGGAAAATGTGCCCCATGGGCATGTAAAAGTGGTTTTTTTCTGATCCTCATGTGTAACTTGTATTTGGTTATAACCACTAAAGCCATCTAAAAGAGAGAAGTACTTCTTACGAGCAAGAGTATCGAGTACCTGATCGATAAAAGGAAGGGGGAAATAATCCTTAAGAGTGGCTTTATTCAATTCTCTATGTTCAATGAAAATATGCCATCTCCCATCTTTCTTTAGGACTAATACCAATGGAGAGACCCACTATTTGTCGGAATTAGGATAGATAAAATCAACATCCAAGATTTTTTGCAATTCTTCTTTTACAACATCTCTTAGACTAGGCTCATATGCCTTTGGGGTTGTCATATAGGGCAGGATCAATTATAAATATAGATATGGTGAGTACAATTTTCAGGAGGGATGTATTTCATATCTTCATAACCCCATGCAAAGGCATCAAGATGGTTTCGTAACAAATTCACAAGCTGATCTTGCTGGGATGAGTCCAATTCCAAACTAATATGTAAAGATTTTCCTAGACTAATATCAACAAGAGTAGTATCAGGCTCAAGAGTACATAGAGGTATTACTAAATATGGCGGTGAGGGAGGTAGAGATTTGTGGCTTTCTTGAAAATATAGACTAAAAATTTGACTCAATGACTCAAAATTGGGCATGGTATCTAGATTATTCGGGAAGTCTTGAATCTCACCCTCCTATGAGGACTCGACATACTGATGTATCATGGAAAGAGACTGAGCCTCTTCATCACTACTCTATTTTAACCACAAAGTTTCTATGAGCTCCTGAATAGATCTAGAGGGTGGATACAAGGTGACATTGTTCCTAGATTATCCATGGGAAATATACATGTCACTAGAACGACATCCAATATAAGCATCGGCCATAGCAAGCCATGGTCATCCCAAGATCAAGGGATGTCCTCCCACAGGATTCTTTGGTTGTAGCACAATGAAGTCTGCGGGGTATTCTGAATAATCTAGTGAAACAACCACATCATCCAACACCCCTTCCGGCTTTATTTTAGATCTATCTACCAATTCAAGCACAATAGGAGTAGGAGGAATATGGACCAACCAAATTTGATCCATGGTTTGCTTGTTCATTACATTAATGGTTTGCCCCATGTCTCTAAGTACATTAGAGACAAGTACATAACCTATATGAACATAGACTATAGGGTTTCTGGGGTCAGTATAATTCTTCATGTGCATACACCCCATCATTAAATCTACTGCTCTCCCAACAAATTTAATGGTTTGAGGTTCCAATATTCTCCTTCCTGGATTCTCGATACAAAGTTCCCTAATTATTTTTGTACAAATTGGGATATCCTTGATAGCTTGGAGAAGAGGCACCTTTATGAAGAGGTTCCTAAGCTCGGAGGCGAGGCTATACTCAGGAATGGGGTCATTCTTCTCCACAACTAGCCTCTCTGGATAGGGAGGCCAGTTGGAAGAAGATGGTAAAGGCTCCAAGGGTATAAGGATAGACTGAATGGTGACATTATTTTCAGAATGGTCAGGAGTTTCCTCCTCACCTTTTTCTTTGATAATCACCATAGGTTGTTTCTATTATTCTGTGGCAACTATCTTCCCCGATATCAGTTGGAGATCATTAAATCCAACAGGCATGGACTGATATCTGGATAAGGAAATCGGGTTCATGAAATGGATCATTTGTATCCATTTAATGTTTGGGTTGGGTAAGGGGTGGGCAGGTAGCTAAGGAGGTCGAAACGGTGACGATAAAGGCAATGGTGCCATTGGTTGACTCAGCTGAGGTAATGATGGTTTTGGCATTGGGTAAGGTGCATATGTAGGTGGGTATGATTGCATAGGTGAAGGATAGGAATGGTGTGAATGGTTTGGCCCTTTCTATCCTTGTTGCCAAGATTAGGAGGGTTTTCCATAATGGTACTGGTTCCCATGCTTCCAATGTTGAGAATGACTAGCATTAGGATAAGAATATGGATGTGCATTATAACCAAAGAAATTTGGGGGAAATTCAGGAGCCATACCTGTACTTACCTGAGACCAGTTTCTTCATGCTCCCATAGCATGCAATGATTCAACTTTAGGTTGTCCTCCTTCAAATACAGATTTTAGCCCAGCTATTGAGGGACATTTTTCCATGGTACGCATCTCTGCAAAAATTGCACATTTATTAGTTCCTTTTATATAAAGAGGACATTCCCTTAAAAGATGATTTTTCCTACACTTTGGACAAAAAATAGACAATGAATCCTGTTCTTCTACAAGTTTTTGTTGAAATTAAAAGGAGTCTATTTATTTGCTAATAGTACTCATTATTTAAATTTTCATATTGTCAATTTTGTTCTCCAATCCAACAATCATAACATCAGTAGATTCAGTTTTCTTATTTCTATTATGAATTCCTTTATCAGATCTATATTGGTTCCTTGAAAATTTCCTGCACAAGTCACAGATTTCATCAAAAGATTTATGAGAAATATCCCCTTGTCCTAAAAAATTTAGATTATTTCGGGCATGATCATTAAGCCCGCGTAATAACAAGGTTCTAATGGTACTTAGATCAAATTTGTGCTTTGAACTTTGAAGGATGTACAAGAATCTCTCTTAGTATTCCTCTAGGGTCTTATCATCATTTTACCCAAAAGTAAAGATTTCATCTTCAATATTTCTAGTTTTACAATATTCATGATATTTTGACAAGAACACTCTCTTCATCTATTCCCAAGAAGCTATAATGCTAACCCCTAGTCCCATGAACCAGCGTAAAGGTGCATCCTTGAGAGTTGCGGGAAACAACTTTAATTTCTAAGGATTAGATGAATAATCATAACTTCTACATAGAATATCAAACTCAAATAATAAAGAGTCTGGGTCTTCATGTACGTTACCATAGAAATCAGGAAGAGTTGATAATGGTATATTTTTCATTTGCATAGCTACATCAGGATCCAGAATTGGAAATCAAAAAGTGGATTGTTCCTCATTTACCTAATTTTCGTCAGATCCCTCGACATGGTCCTCATGATCTACCATTTTTATTCCTCAATAGCACTAATCTGAATAGGTTGGGAAGACTGAATATGGGTTCTAATAGTCTCCTTCCTCCCCTTCATGGGTTATGTCACCCCTGGACTACAGTTGCCATAATCCAAGTGGACAGTTCTTGCATGATGAGTCTGGGTTTGTTTGAACTTTATGCCTACAAAATAAATCCCAATATGAGATTTGATTTCAGATTTATTAGTATTTCCTCAGCCCTTAGTGGGCTTCAGACCCCTACCTTTTTTAGGCATTCATTTCAAAAAAATGACAAAACAAAATTCCAACAAAATGACGAAAATTCAAAAATAACTTAGCACCTATAAATTCCTTCAACCAAATAGAAGCACATTGCAGAAAAAATAATAGCAGACTTACCTCTATTGCAAAAAAATGTAAATTCCTTACCAATTCAAATCACCTCCCCGACAACGGCGCCAATATGTGTGGTGCAAGAATTGCACTTAAGCAAGCTCCTTCAACACTTAATTGTCAACCCGAGGGTTTCATAAACTTAGAGGCGAAGCACAGGTGATGCCAAAAGTAGTATGAACTTTTCCTATTCCTATTCTTTCTTAATTGAAATATTTTAGAATAAAAAAGAAAATAATTTCAAAGGAAATTGACACCAAAGAAATTCTAGAGTTGGAATGTAAAATAATGCATTTGTGAAGAAGTCAAGTAAAGGAAATTTCACATAGATGGAAACAATCTTAAATGCTGAAATGAAATTCTATGTTTATCTTCACCATAGATGGTGGCAGTTTAACAAGTGGTCCCTTGAAAATTTTTGTCTTCTAAATGATTTTCCTCTTACACTAAGCAATCATTCCTATACTCTTGCAATCTGCTTGCACTAGTGCAGGTACAGAACTTATGTGAAAAGTATTTTTTACCTTCTTATACTGAAGACATATGTCTTTTTTTAGGTTCTCTAAGCCTTAAGGCTTAGAGAACTCTGTTCACACAGGGACAAAGCTTCCTTCACCAAAGTTTCCAATTTACTTTCGAAAGAATCAAAGGACGTGTTGAAAAGAATTGAAATTGTGAGCTGAATTCTGAGATAAATTACACACGGGAAAGAATTATTTTAATTAATTTAAATTTTAATAAGAATAAACTTATAAAAAAAAACAATCTTCAATAATGAAAAAAAGAAACTTTCACTCAAAGGAATTTGCATGCAATCAAATTTAACTCTTGACAAGTTCACTTATAACGTTGCATATTAATTTTAATCTCATTCCTTAAATCGTGAAGTACAAACATAAATTAAGATGTTGCAATAGAGGTCCTTCTTATTTCACGAATTCATTCTTAATCTTAAATAATTTAGATTTTAACATTAGGAATGCTTTCTTATGATGAGAATGTTTTCTTGCAGAAGAAAATTAAATCAGATGCTAGAAAAGGGAAAGAACAGTTGCTGTAAATAAATGAGCAAACCAGTTGTTACACAGTAATTTGTCATCGTCCCTACCATTCCCCGTCCTGCACAATGGAGGACCCATTTTGTGACCTGTGAACATTGTCATGCCTTGAAAACATCATCAATGCATTCCTCTAAGCATGAGCTTCAATTGCCCTAAAGACATCTCCTTGCAAAAAACCATAAAAACATCTCCTTTTGCATTGGCGCGGGCAGACAGTTCACCACTCGCGCCAATGGGGAAAATCCTACAAAGAGGCCGCGCCAACTGGCGCTCTGTCCCAGAGCAATAGTCGCGCTAGCCAATTTAAGGAGTGTTTTTTAAATAAATATGGCGGAAGTTGTGTTTCAACAAACTCAGAAACCATTGCCTATCTTGAGTTGGGAGGTTTGGCTGCGGGAGTTCTATGGAAGGGAAGTGGTTTTGCCACCTCCCATGGAACCTTCCTTGTTGATAGGGCCAATCCCACAATAATAGGGATCCCAACTCCCTCTTTCCCCATCTATAAAAGCCTGCTCAATTCCATGGCAAGCTAGTCTTGAAGTGCCTAAGCTTTGAATCTCCAAATTCCCAAGAGCCTTTGTGCTGTAAGAGCCCTCTTCCTTCCCTTAAGGCCGACTCAAGTAAGGAGACTATCGTTGAGAGACTCTGGAGAGGTTTGCCCTTTCCCCGGCGAGCTTTGAGAGACGTGAACGACTGGAGACCCATCCGAAGGAGACCACGACGTCAGAACATTGGTTGTAATCTCTTTCAATTGTTATTTAATGAATGATTACGATTATGGTTCCACTCTGTTTTCGATTATGTTAATATGAGTAGTATCCTTTCTGACTGATATTTAGTTGTGTATGCTAGATTTTTATGCTTGTGTCTGTTTGTTTCTTGCATGTGCAGGTATCCATCTACGGAGATCGTGGAGGATCGTGATCTGCCGAGGCTGAGGAACGGGAACGCTCTCTTCTTTAGATCATAGCATTGGATTCCAGGTAGGCCTCCATCTTTGGTATTTTCATTCGTAACTAGGAACTTGCGTTGTAACATTTCGTGATTGTTGCTAGACCCCTGCTGGGCTAGTAGGGATCGCTTCTATCCGCAGAGGGGATTTACCTCCTCAACAATTTGGCGACTCCACTGGGGATTGTCTGGATTTCACTGTCTCGTTTAGATTGTCTCGTTTTGATTATTTTATGATTTTCCTTGCTTGATGAGCCTTTTGGGTTGGGTTCTTTTGCTGTTTTTGCTTCTTGGTTTGATTAGTATACATTGATCTTCTTCTGGAGTAGTTCTTTTTTGTTTTTGGCTGGGAAACTCAACTGGCGCGCTTTTTAGCCCAACAGTTGTACCAATTGGCGCATGTTTCTTTTGTTTAGCCCGTGCCAATTGCTTTCTGGTGCCAGTTGTAGCCTTACAGTCGCACCACTCCTGTAAGGTTTTTGAGTTTGCTCAGCTTTGAGCTCTCTGGGTCTGGTCAGTGCTTTTCTTCTTGATTTTCCGACTACCTGAGTGTGTTGGAGTCTTGTTTGACTGGGAATTTTCCTCCGTCCTTTGGTTGTTTGCTTTTATCTATCGATTTCACGTTTTAAGCCATAGGGCATCTAGTGGCTTTGTGTATCGAGCCCTCCTTGGGAGTTTTGGTGTTTCATTTGTCCAGTCGACGTTCTGATTGCTCCTCCACATCCTCTTAGTAGTTTTTCACTGTTTTGTTGCGATTTTTGGGTGATTTCTCATTCCTTCATTCAAATTTTGTTGGCTCTTGCTTTGGGCCTAGATCACACGGTCCATTGGAGCCTTTGAGTCTTTTCCTGGTTTTGAGAAGACTTTGGTCGATTTGGGATCTGATTGCTTGTGTTGTTGAGTGAAATTTGCTCGTTTTGCTCTCTCAATATCGTTTCTCAAATTGTTCCATTTGTTTTTAGTTTTTTTAGTGCATATTAGCTATCAAACGTTGAAAATTTAAAAAAAAAATCTCTTGTGCTTTTGGTTGAATTATTGAAAATTGAAATTTTTCGTTTTTACTAGTAATTAGTGATTTGAATGAAAATTTTTCAATTTCATTAGTTGCATTAGAGATCTCATTGTTCGTCTTCTGAATCATTTTTTTTGTGTAAAGAATCTCAACTCTCCTGTAGCTATTTTTCGTTGAACAAAATGGTCTACTGTGGCATGTAGCTTTGCACTTAAGAGTTTTTTGGAACAATACATTCGTTAGGGCCTGAAAACTGGAACTTAATTGAAGATCAACTTTAAAATCTTTCCAGTTAACCTAAGGCAGCATTGAAATCTAACGAAACATATTTAAAGGTCTAGGCTAGATACGTGTTCCAGCATCTTTAAACCTAGCAGCTGTCGTTCGCCTCTTGGCTTTAGACAACGCTAGTACGGACTTGTGCTCCCCGTACCATCGCGTATATAAAGGGAGACCCCTCTAGGTTTTCAATCCTTTATCCACAGGAAGCCGAGTCTGCCGCCCTATACCCGTGATACACCGAACACAGCATTCGGGCAGATTGCCTGCACGTACGGAAAGTCCTTGGTCAATTTCTGTTTCATTATTGAAACCAAGGTGTATATTGCAGTTCACGGTTATTTGGTACACCCTTTGTGCCTAGTATTCCTGAGCAGTCATTTGGTCTTTTCTGACTCCCTAAATTTGAAAATACCATCAAGCACTTGTCCTCTCACGCTTGTGTCAAATCTGAAAGAGATAGAGTCATCTTTTTATCGTTTCTCGACTCTTAAAACATGAAACGGTAGAGTTTCTTATTTTTTAATGTGGTAAAATTAATCACCCACGATTATACGCCTTGTTAGATATTTCTTGTCGACCATTTGATCGTGTTTCTTGACTCTTTTTCAGCCCGTGTGTGGTTTTGAGTGTTGATGGCAACTTTTTCAGAGTTTACCAACCAAGGAATCCCCTCAGAAGGGAATCCTAGTCATTTTCCTCCCTTTGGGAATGTTGGTGCTCCTTACATGGCGACGTTGTCCCTTCCTGGGTTAACTGTTGGGTTGCCTGTTTGGTTGTTTTCAACCTCTGTGGTCCCAAATATCTCCGCTATTGTTCAATCAGTTCCTCCACCTGAACAACATCATGTTGATTCCAAGGTGGACCTCTCCCCTTCTTCGCCTGTTTCTGTGTCCTCCTCTTCTACTTCGCCTAGTGAAAGTCTAGGTTCGAGTAACCAGGTGGCTAAGAAGAAGAAGAAGACAAAGAAGAAGAAGTTAGATAAAAGAGAGGCTAAAGCTACAGCTATTGCTTCTGAGAAGTCTCCTCTTGATAAACCTTCCAACCCTCCACGGAAAGTCAAGTTCCCTTGCATGTTGTGCATTCGAGACTGCCCTGACATTCCCAAGGTGCTCAAATTATGGTCCAACGGTCGTCCGCCATTGCCTTTGGCTTTCGGGAGTCAGGTTGGGGGCACGTCTTCGCCTGGTACTAGTAAGGCTCCTAAGAAGCAGGGTAAGATTACCAATCCCTGTAAGTTGTGTGAAGGGCACCATCCCATTCACCTTTTTCCGTATATGGATGAAGCAAAGCGAGTTTTGGACAACTCAACTGTTTCTACACCGCGCCTCCTGGCTGGTTATAAACAGCTTTCTTTGAGTCCTGCACTAGCTGATCCTACGATTGGTCAAGAGTCATCCTTGGTCGATCTCGCTCCCTCGGAAATTAAAATTCAGGAATCTGTTCCTGACCAACCATTGGTCGTGGGATCGGTTGAGCTGGCCCCGTCTACGGTGCACCAGGTCTTTTCCTTTGAGAGTGGATCTCACACTCCTTAGGTTCTTCTTGTTTCTTCAGATTCCTCGGATTTGGAGAAAGATTCTCCTATCCCCGTACCTCAAGAAGTAGCTCCTCCGCCTCCCGCGATGGAAGTCCCGGAGGATAATCCTCCCACCTTCGAGATGGAGGTCATGGAGGATGCTCCTTCTTCTTTCGTAACATCAGGGGAAGACCTTCGCAGTACGATGGTAGCCCCTCCGAGTAGTTTGGTCGCTTCCTTTGATTGGAGTCGATTTGCAGGATACCGCCTTCCGTCTTATGTGCCTTTCGAGATCACAGTACAGGCTTTTGGTCTGGTCATACCCAGCACCATTATAGATGAAGGTGTGTCTGT
Source organism: Pinus albicaulis (assembly GCA_034641835.2). NCBI lineage: Eukaryota > Viridiplantae > Streptophyta > Pinopsida > Pinales > Pinaceae > Pinus > Pinus albicaulis. The sequence goes on along the minus strand of CM076577.1, from coordinate 1,346,865,949 downwards.
TAGTGTTCTATCCTCGACTACCTGGCAAGCTTTCGGTTCGCCGCCGCTTGTGCCTGTTACGCAGAATCTTTTGACTTTTAACAGAAGGACGAGTCAATCGTTGGGGATCCTTCCAAGGTTACCCATTACTTTGGGAGGTAAAACCATCCATATGGACGTGATGGTCATTCCAGGCCCCCTGGATTTCAATCTGCTCCTGGGGCGTGATTACACCTATGCCATGGGAGTGCTCGTCTCCTCCCTTTTTCGTGTGGCCTGTTTTCCACACGAAGGATGGATTGTGACCATCGATCAACTTTCGTTCTTTGGTCCTAATGTGGCAAATGGTCCGCCATCACCCCCTCCTGGTTTTTATTCACCCATTGTATCTGCTCCACCGCAGGTCAACTATGTGTCTACCTACCCTGTGCCTGTGCTCAGTGATGATGCCGTCGTGCATCAAGTGCTGGGGGCATTGGGTCCTGACTTCCAGGATTTTTTCCTTCCATCGGGAGTGGAACTCTTGGAAGCGATGACTTCTTGTTCATTATGATGAGGTCGTCGGAGCATGGTTCTTTTCCTGTGTCAAGCTCCTTAAAAAATGAAACCGGGTCTGGTCGGAGCATGGTTCCTTGTCTTGTGTCAAGCTCCTTAAAAAATGAAACAAGGTTGTTGGAGCATAGTTCCTTGTCTTGTGTCAAGCTCCTTAAACCATGAAACAAGGGTGTCTGAGGATAGTTCTTTTAATGTGTCAACCTCGTTAAAACAATGAAACACGTTCCTGTTCAATTCGAGTCTTTGATAAGATCTCGTAAAATCACAGTCGAGTCTTTCTTAGATCTCGTAACTTGAACCTTCACTCCATCTAACTTTCATATGGATTGAAGCTTGGGGGGCATGCACCTCGAATTGAGTCACCATGCTGGGGGCATGCTCACTTTTTCAAGCATAGTTTGTTTCCGTTTCAAGATTGTGTAAAAATGAAACCGGTTTCAAGCATAGTTTATCTTTGTTTCAAGCTTGTGTAAAAATGAAACCAACTTCAAGCAGAGTTTTATGATTTCAAGCTTGTGTAAAAATGAAACCTTTCCCATTTTACCTCTCGTGATTGCCATTTTATCAGCCTGTTTTTGCCAGATGAGCCTTTGTTTTTTTCATTCCATCATCACTATCCGCTTGGCCGATCATATGCCTTCACTTAGTTGTTTTACCCGTTCCTGAGGAACCGCTGCGATGAGTGGTCTTGTTAGCCAGCCTCTTGACCTTTATTTGTTTTCAGTAGTTCCACCATTTCTGGAACCAGTTGCTACCCTTTATACCACTCGTTCCTCCAGGAGGAGTCATCTTTCAGCTCTTTTCTGACTCTCTAAACATGAAAAGATTGTCGAGGCCCTTGTCGTTTCGATCTCGTTAAAATGGACACGAATCGAAAACTACCCAGTATATGTTTACCCCTTTTTCGGGCTGGGATAGATTGATTACGAAAAAGGAATACCCTAGCCGATCGCGACTAGGAGGTTTTCTCGGATATTGTTTTCTACCTTTTTGGATCTGAGGAACTATTTACGAAAAGGGACCCTAGGAGTTTACTTTTCTGCTGTCTTTTCAAACTCTCTAAACATGAAAAGACGCCGAGTTCTCCCTTTGTCAGACTCGTTAAACCCTGATGACATTGGATCCAGTCGAAATGACGTTCTCCAAGTTCCTCCTTCCTAGGACTCATTAAATGCACTAGGATGGATTCGCCCGAAGGGCGGACTTATATTACAAGCATATGGTATCCCCTTCAAGCTTGTTATAAAAAATAATTGGGGTACTCGCCAGAAATGGTGGGGGAAAAATGAAACCATCGTCGTTTTCGTCAGCAGTATGTCGCTCTTGAACATGGCACTTGTCTGCATTCATGTCAGGTTGGGGACATCTCATCTCGTTTTTCACTTTGCCTCCATGGGTTTGGATAATACCTTTTGACCTCTCATCTGCTCGTTGCCTCGCCACCATGACCTCTGATATTTTGATTTCAAATACTGCCAAATCCACTGTCGTGTCGTCAATATGTTCAAGAGAAGTTGACCTCTGCAAAGTATCATCCTTCCTCTGATTCTCATATGATCCTGATTCACAACAAAAACATCATGTTCCTCTGTCTCGTGTCAATGATGTGGGAAACATTATGGCCCACCTTCGATCAAGGTCACTTCCTGTCGACTTCAGCTCATTATCCAGGAAGTTGATCTAGAGACTCCTTTATGGTACCTTGGAGCCTGCATGCCTCAATGGCAGGTTCGTCGCATTCGACGTGAGGTTTTCATCATTGGCCTCCGATCGAGTGATTCTACGAGTGTTCGACACCAACTCATTGATTCACATGCCGTAGATTGTACCTGTAGTACCTTGAGGGCCATTGTCATTATTGGTGGTTCCTCTCGTGTCTGTTAACAGCTTTCATCATTGGCTGGTAATCAGACGATGTTCTTGCATGTTCGACTTCAGCTCATATATTCGCATGCTTGAACTTGTACTCTGTTCGGGTCGAGATGGAGCGCAAGACCCTGGATTGTGTCTGTTGTAATCCAGGCCGCGATTGTGGATTATTATCATTATGTACATGACTCATTGATTGGATGGTTGCGACCATACCTGAGTCTATTTATTTGATCCTCGCTGGATGGCTGCGCCATACCCTGGATCCGAATTATAGTGTACTCTGTTTCGGATGGTTGCGCCCATACCACACATACATCATGTACTTGAGATATCAGTTGTATTTTTCTGCGCAGGTTTTCCGACAGCGAGCCTTCAATTGAACATGTTCTCGTAAAGCATTTCACCCCTCTCTCTCTCGGGCCTCATACTTTAGGGGGCATCTATTACACAGTAATTTGTCACCGTCCCTACCATTCCCCGTCCCACACAATGGAGGACCCATTTTTTGACCTGTGAACATTGTCATGCCTTGAAAACATCATCAATGCATTCCTATAAGCATGAGCTTCAATTTCCCTAAAGACATCTCCTTGCAAAAAATCATAAAAACATCTCCTTTTGCATTGGCGCGGGCAGACAGTTCATCACTCGCGCCAATGGGGAAAATCTTACAAAGAGGCTGTGCCAACTGGCGATCTGTCCCAGAGCAGTAGTCGCGCCAGCCAATTTAAGGAGTGTTTTTTAAATAAATATGGCGGAAGTTGTGTTTCAACAAACTCAGAAACCATTGCCTATCTTGAGTTGGGAGGTTTGGCTGCGGGAGTTTTATGGAAGGGAAGTGGTTTTCCACCTCCCATGGAACCTTCCTTGTTGATAGGGCCAATCCCACAATAATAGGGATCCCAACTCCCTCCTTCCCCATCTATAAAAGCCTGCTCAATTCCATGGCAAGCTAGTCTTGAAGTGCCTAAGCTTTGAATCTCCAAATTCCCAAGAGCCTTTGTGCTGTAAGAGCCCTCTTCCTTCCCTTAAGGCCGACTGGAGACCCATCTGAAGGAGACCACGACATCAGAACATTAGTTGTAATATCTTTCGATTGTTATTTAATGAATGATTATGATTATGGTTCCACTCTGTTTTCGATTATGTTAATATGAGTAGTATCCTTTCTGACTGATATTTAGTTGCGTATGCTAGATTTTATGCTTGTATTTGTTTGTTTCTTGCATGTGTATGTTAAAGAATTAGTTCGATTAGTTTAGAATCAGTTTCAATGTAGTTCCATAACCGTCCAGCAAACCGTCCAGTTCCCTGTATAAATGCAGTTTAATGAATCTGTCAAATAAAGTGTGTTCTCATCGATTTCTCTGTCTTGTTTCTTTCTCAATCTGCTGTTCTGTTTTCTCTGTCTGTAAATTTGTCATGGTATCGGAGCTTGGTTAGGATCTCTATTGCCTGAGTGTTTGTGCAGAGAAGTTTTTTGCAAAGAAGTTGTTGTTTGAAGCAGAGTCGTTGTTTGAAGCAGAGGAATCGGTGCATGAAGCCGCTGTTTGAAGATCCTTATTCTATTTGCTGCCACCAAAGAACAGCGTTTTGAAGGTGCTGTTTGCTGCCATCAAAGAACAGCGTTTTAAAGTTCCCTTTTGTTTGCTGTCTGAAGCGTTTTGAAGGTGCTGTTTGCTGCCATCAAAGAACAGCGTTTTAAAGTTCCCTTTTGTTTGCTGTCTGAACCTGTTGTTGGCATTTTGAAATCGAACCAGTGCTTCGAATCTTGAAGATCTAGTTTTGCTGCTTGGACCAGTTTAAGATGAGTTTTTGGTCAAATTTCTAAGCTTTGAGAAATGAGTTCTTTTCTGCCAGAGTTGATCGCTAGGAAAGATTTTTTGTTGTAAACATTATCTGCTGGTTTTGTTTACATTTAAAAGAGTATGTTGGGTTGAGGCTCTTTTTATTTGTTACTTGTAAAGGGGTAAAGACTGCTGGTTTATTAAAGGTGATTGTTTTTTTTTTTAAATGGCTTCAACAAGTCAGTTTTCCATTCCGACACCATCATTTAGTGGAAAAATTATGATTTTTGGAGTCTTAAAATGCAAGCATGTTTACAAGGCTTAGGGTGTTGGGAATTAATAGAGTTAGGGTTCCAAGAACCTGACGCAAATGAAATTGCTGGTATGACTGCTGCCCAAAGAAGACAATTTGATGAAATTAAACAGAAAGAAGGTAGAGCAAAGTCCTGCATTTTAAATTCGTTAGATGACGCTATCTTTCCTAAAATTATTGCTGCTAAAACTGCGAAATCAATTTGGGATATACTTAAGGCTGCATATCAAGGAAATGATAAAGTAAAAATGGTAAGATTACAGACACTTAGAACTCAATTTGAAACGCTTAAAATGACTGACTCAGAAACCATTGATCAGTTTATGACTAAAGTTATGGGTGTTGTAAATCAGCTTCAGATGAATGGTGAAGAACTAAATGACCAAAGAATTGTTGAAAAATTTCTTAGATGTTTGCCAAAAAAATTTGATATGATTATTACTGTTTTTGAATCGGGAGAATTGACAAAATTATCTGTGGAAGAATTAACTGGTTCTTTGTTGGCACATGAAGCAAGAATTAATTTATATGTCAGTGATTTAGAGCATGCTTTTAAGTCTAAAGCGTCAATGGATAGAGGTAGAGGCAGAGGTTTTCGTGGCAAGAAAAGTAAAGGTAGAGGACAATCTCAGTCTGATGATAGATCACAGGTAACTGAAACACATTCAGAGAAGTCTCAAAATGATCATGGTCGTAGGTGGATAGATAAATCTAAAATTCAGTGTCACTACTGCAAAAAATATGGCCATTATAAGTCTGAATGTCGAAAACTATAGTATAAAAATAAAGCCAATGTTACAAACACTGAATGTGAAACATCCGATGCTTTATTTTTGGCATGCCAAGTAACTGTGCAAGTACCTAATAAAGATGTTTGGTTGGTTGACAGTGGATGTAGTAATCATATGACTGGTCATAGTGATTTGTTTTCATATCTTGATACATCTTTCAATTCATCTATTGGTTTGGGTGATGATCGTCAGGTTAAAGCTTCAGGAAAAGGTGTTGTACCTGTCTTAACCAAACAAAATGTTGTGAAGAACATTTATGATGTTTATTATGTACCCAATTTCAAGCATAATTTGTTGAGTGTTGGTCAGTTAGATGCACATGGTTATGATGTTAGCTTTCACAACACTACTTGCACGATTGTTGATAAGCATAAGTATCTTGTTGCAAAGATTCCAATGACAAAGAACAGGTTGTATCAGTTACAGTTAAAAAGTGAGAAGTTGTATGCACATAATGTTTCAACACCAACTAACTCTGATTTGTGGCATTTGCGATATGGTCATTTACCTATCAAAAGTATGAGTTTGTTGCAAAGTCAGTCCATGGTGAAAGGGTTGCCTTCTTTGTCTGATCATATCTCTTCATGTACAAGTTGTATTATGAGTAAACATAAACGAGATAGTTTTGCTTCAGCCACCTATAAAGCCAAAGAACAACTAGAGTTAGTGCATACAGATTTATGCGGTCCTATGCAAGAAAAATCAGTTGCTGGCAGTCTCTATTTTCTTACTTTCATTGACGATTTTAGTAGGAAAATTTGGGTGTATTTCATCAAATATAAATCAGAAACATTTTCGAAGTTTAAAGAGTTCAAGGTCGAGGCTGAAAAACAAAGTGGCAAGTTTATTAAAGTTCTGAGGTCTGATAAAGGAGGTGAGTATGAATCTAATGAATTCATTGATTTTTGCAAACAACATGGTATTAAAAAACAAACGACAACCAGCTATACTCCACAACAGAACGGAGTCGCAGAAAGAAAGAATCAAACAATTATGAATATGGCTCGAAGTTTGCTTAAAACACGAAATTTGTCTAAAGATCTATGGGCTGAAGCAGTTGCATGTTCGGTATATATTTTGAATAGATCGCCAACTTCTAGTGTTCAAAATTTTGTACCTGAAGAAGCATGGAGTGGACAAAAGGTAACAGTTTCACACTTTCGCGTATTTGGTTGTGTTGCTTTCACTCATGTTCCGGAAAAATTGAGAAAAAATCTTGATGATAGGAGCGAAAAGTATATTTTTATAGGATATAGTGATCAATCTAAGGCATACAGATTGTTTAATCCTATAACTAAGAAATTTGTTGTAAGTCGAGATGTGAAATTTCTGGAAGATAAGTCTTGGAATGAAATGGAGAACAATACTTGTCCTGATCCTTTTATTCTATTAGATGAACCTCAGACACCTACAACAAGCACTCCAAGATTACAGGTTCAAGAAAAAACCAGTAGTAGTTCATCCAACAATAGCAGTTCATCGTCTTCTGAGTCTGATTCTGATAATCCAAAGATGAGAAACTTAAGTGATATTTATGCACAAGATGATGTTGATGATATTGTAAATTTTGCATTTCTTTCATTCCAACCTACTTGTTTTGAAGAGGCTATAAATGGAAAAGTATGGGTAGATGCTATGAATAATGAAATTGATGCTATTGAAAGAAATCAAACTTGGGATTTGGTTGATCTACCTCATGATAAAAACTCAATAGGTGTCAAATGGGTTTTTAAAACAAAGTTAAATGAGAGAGGTGAAGTTGATAAGCACAAAGCACGATTAGTTGCCAAAGGTTTTTCACAGCAACCTGGCATAGATTATGGTGAAACATTTGCACCTGTAGCAAGAATTGATACAGTTCGATTTGTATTAGCTATTGCGGCACAAAACAAGTGGCCTATTTACCAAATGGACGTAAAGTCTGCTTTTTTGAATGGTGTCTTGAATGAAGAAGTGTATGTTGAACAACCACCTGGTTTCGAAATCAAAAATCACGAACATAAAGTGTACAGGTTGAAGAAAGCGTTGTATGGCTTGAAGCAAGCTCCAAGAGCTTGGTACAGCCGAATAGACCATTACTTATTGAATAATGGTTTCCGAAGGAGCGACCACGAGCCCACTTTGTATATCAAGAATGGTCATCAAGGTAATATTTTGATATTGTGTCTTTATGTTGATGACATAATCTATACAGGTAACATGCAGTTAGATGAATTTAAATCTGCAATGAAAAATGAATTTGAAATGACAGATCTTGGATTAATGAGATACTTCTTAGGTATCGAAGTGAAACAAACACATGATGGTATGTTTATGAGTCAACAGAAGTATGCTACTGACATTTTGAAAAAGTTTA
>CM076577.1:1346787853-1346858196 GCA_034641835.2 Pinus albicaulis | reverse complement strand
TTTGAAAAAGTTTAAAACGCTGTTCTTTGATGGCAGCAAACAGCACCTTCAAAACGTTGTTCTTTGGTGGCAGCAAACAGAATAAGGATCTTCAAACAGTGGCTTCATGCACCGATTCCTCTACTTCAAACAACGACTCTGCTTCAAACAACAACTTCTTTGCACAAAACTTCTCTGCACAAACACTCAGGCAATAGAGATCCTAACCAAGCTCTGATACCATGACAAATTTACAGACAGAGAAAACAGAACAGCAGATTGAGAAAGAAACAAGACAGAGAAATCGATGAGAACACACTTTATTTGACAGATTCATTAAACTGCATTTATACAGGGAACTGGACGGTTTGCTGGACGGTTGTGGAACTACATTGAAAATGATTCTAAACTAATCGAACGACATAATCTATACAGGTAACATGCAGTTAGATGAATTTAAATCTGCAATGAAAAATGAATTTGAAATGACAGATCTTGGATTAATGAGATACTTCTTAGGTATCGAAGTGAAACAAACACAGGATGGTATGTTTATGAGTCAACAGAAGTATGCTACTGACATTTTGAAAAAGTTTAAGACGGACATGTGTAAATCGGTTGATACTCCTATCGAAGTTGGTACAAAGTTGAGTAAAGATGATGTGGGTACTATTGTTAATGCGACTTTGTATAAGCAACTTGCTGGTAGTATTATGTATCTTACTGCTACTAGGCCTGATATAGCATTTGCAGCTAGTTATATCTCTAGGTTTATGGAATCTCCTAAAGACTGTCATTGGAAAGCTGGAAAAAGGGTGTTAAGATACATTGCAGGTACATCTACTTATGGTTTATCGTATGCAGCCTCTGCAGACAGTAAGCTTGTTGGTTATACAGATAGTGATTATGCAGGATGTATTGATGATCAGAAAAGCACTTCTGGCTATGCTTTTCTATTTGGCAGAAACTTGATCTCATGGTCATCCAAAAAGCAACCCATAGTTGCACTATCTTCAACAGAGGCCGAGTACGTTGCAGCAAATTCCGCATCATGTCAAGCAGTGTGGCTAAAACGGCTTCTCTCTGACTTTGGATATACAGATAATGAACCGATTTCAATCCTTTGTGACAACACTTCCGCTATTTCCTTGTCGAAGAACAATGTGTTTCATCAAAGAAGCAAACATATCGACACTCGTTTTCACTTCATTCGTGAACTCGTCAAGAATGGTGACATTGTTCTCAAATTTTGTGATTCCAAGGAGCAGTTAGCGGATATTTTCACCAAACCGCTAGAAAAAGTTAATTTTGAATTTCAATGTCATAAGTTAGGAATAAAACATATGTAACCCTCAAAATTAAGGGGGAGTGTTAAAGAATTAGTTTGATTAGTTTAGAATCAGTTTCAATGTAGTTCCATAACCGTCCAGCAAACCGTCCAGTTCCCTATATAAATGCAGTTTAATGAATCTGTCAAATAAAGTGTGTTCTCATCGATTTCTCTGTCTTGTTTCTTTCTCAATCTGCTGTTCTGTTTTCTCTATCTGTAAATTTGTCAGTGTAGGTATCCATCTGCGGAGATCGTGGAGGATCGTGATCTGCCGAGGCTGAGGAACGGGAATGCTCTCTTCTTCAGATCATAGCATTGGATTCCAGGTAGGCCTCCATCTTTGGTCTTTTCATTCGTAACTAGGAACTTGCGTTGTAACATTTCGTGATTGTTGCTAGACCCCTACTGGGCTAGTAGGGATCGCCTCTGTCTGCAGAGGGGATTTACCTCCTCAACACCAGTGTAGAATCCTACATGCACTAGTGCAGGAAGAACCTTACTACACGATCCAAGCAGAAGAAAACCTAGAAATAAATTGCAGGAAATAAATGGATTTAATTTAAACTTCCACATAATGGATCCGTTCACACCTTGATTATCAAATGAAATTAAGTCATAAATCTGAAGAAATATTTAAATAAATATTTAAGTCACGCAACTACAAAAAAAAATAAACACACAACCCTTTGAAATAACGAAAGCATGAGGGTAAAAAATATGGGTTGGTTAGGCCCTAGCCCACCAGCTCATTTCCCTTTTTTAGGAAACGAAAATCTTCATCACTTTAATCAACACATTAACAAAAGATCAGATGCAATGTGGAAAATAATGATGCAAGTCCTTGTACTATCTTCAGTCAGAAAACATACATTATAGATTAATTCCAGCCACAGAGCGAGGGTGATAATGAAATTACAAAACAAGATTACAGTCACGCTACTGTCGATGCCACTTTGCTAACCTAGTTATACCTAAGATCTATCTTTTATACAGTCCTTAGGCCTATGGTCATGATTTCTAATTAAAGAGCCGTTCCCAAATCAAGCCTTTCGATTGAATAGACTAACAACCTAACAACCAAAATTACAGAATTGAGCCAGCAACTATGATAAGTCACGAGCTAATCGTTGGTCGTAGACCCTATCTTTGGCATCATCCCTGAATAAACTCTGCCGGTTTTTAACTTTAATTAATCTACAACCAAAATATAATAAATGGACCATAAATCCTGTGTGGACTGATCGAATTGTTGCGAAGATCATGGAACATTGATTGCTAGCGGTGCAGGAATCTGGCTACACTTAGATCACGCTAACATAATGATTAATACTTAGCTTATCAAATATCTTTAGGAAAATAAATATAAGTTACAAGGAATATTTAAAGACATGAAATATATTTAAAATGATTAATAAATAACCTAAGGAACCTTAATCATGAAATGTGAATTTTATGTAGGAATAGACAGTTTCTTGGACTAGTGTAGAAATGAAAAGGTTTATAGAGATGAAACATATATTAATGGTTATAGGAAGAGGGTAAAAATAGGACATTTTCCCACACCAACAGTTACATAACTCATATCTTTCATGAGATTCATGTGTATTCTCCACCTCCATCATGGAAATCAGAAGAATCTTAACTATTGAACAACCATTCTTCCGATCATAAAACATCTAGTCAAAGAAGTGACATATTCAAGGAAAATGTTGTTGTCATAGTTGATGATAATTGTGTGCATTCATCTGTTGATCTTGCGAAACCACCAATATTTCATAAGAAAATTTTTAAGGGTTTAGAGCTTTTTCAATATAGTGAGGCACTTCAACTTCCACTTATGGTTATTTTAGGCCCTCGCGTGCTTGGAAAAATCCATTAACAAGCTCAAATTAGGGTTTTAGATCAATGCTCATTTTTTAGGGATATTTTTGCAGTGTTTTAACTTTAGTCATTTTAAATTTCATGATGAAATTGTGAATTGGTTTGAAGAGTCTTGTCTAGAAAATTCCTTTGCTAGTAGGTGACAACTCGTCTCTCTTGCGCTCAGTTTAGTATTAAGAAAAATGGATTCATATCACAAATGGATGATCAATTTTTTCACGTTTATCGTTTTTTTTACCAGGAGAGAGTGGAAACTTCGTTGGAACATTTTTTTTTTTGGCACACTTTCCTACCAATAGGCATGACCTTCTTACTCTTAAACATGTTTGAAAGGTAAGAAACTTTGTTTTTTCACATTACTTTGTATTAGTTCTAATCTTTGACACATTTGTCTTTGGAGGCGTACAATTTCTACAGTAGTTGTGTTAGATTTTTTACTTCACGTGACCTGAGTTCCTCTCTAGTTAAATTAGAGTTTCAGTTTAAACTAGTTTAAGGTTTTCTTTTTTTTGGGTATATATGCTAGTTAGGGTTTAATCATGCTTTTGTTATAGTATCTTTAATGTAGTTAATTTAGTTTTCTACATGAAAATATGCCCTTATCTAGAATTCATATTCCTAAATTAATTGCTCATTTCATTTCATTAGTTAGTTTCAGTTATATTAATTTTGTTGCGTTACATTGCATTGCACGGCATGGTTTACTCGGTTTCCTACAATTTTCTTTGGTGCATTACATCATTCATTCATATTATACACTAGTTTTTGACCTAGCATTATATCCATTATATATGCTACATGGCACTACATGAGTATTCACAAGCCTTTTTGTATGCATCCTCCCTACTCACCTTATATGAAGTGATGATATTTCAGACTTTTATCCAAGCCTTTTCGCTTGAATATTCCTCATACGTTTTGGTGTTTTTTTTTTTTTTAATTCGGATTTTATAATCCATAATATTTACAAAGAGATATTTTAGTGATAATCACATAAGATCATATTTCTTCAACGTGTTTCGAACCAACCAGTGTGATTCATCTTCAAGACAGATGAGAAATGAGATCATGGCATCGGATTTTAAATAGAGGAAGAGACGGGTTAACTAGCCATAAGAATGTAACGACTAATTTGATTAAAAGAAAAGAACTAGTTTAATATTCAAAATTTCATTTTTATATGTTATATTTTATTATTAAATTTTCTAATAATTTTTTTTATTAGTATTTCTTATCATTTAATTTTCTAATAATATTAGGTTACATTATATTAGTTTCACTGAAAATGAATTTCTCCATCAATCTATCTCTTTTATAATATATTATTATTATTTTAGTAATATTATTTTCTTTAGATTAATATTCGCCACCTAGTCAAATTAATATTTTACTATTTTTTTTTTAATTTTTAATATTATATTTTATTATATTTAGTTTCTTATAATCATATTAATTTGAACAAAAGGAAAATTTATTAATTAATTATTTATTTTATTTTATTTTTTATTTCATTGATTCGCTTATATTATGATTTATTAATAATATAAATATCATATTATTCTATTTAGTATATTTTATTTTTACTAAATAAATAAATCAACCATCATTAGTACAAGGTAAAAGAGAGAGAGGATTCTTCGGTATAGGCTAGATATAATATAAATCAAGTTTAATAACAAATAAAAATATAAGCATAATAACATAAGAAATATTAAGAACAAATAATTAGGTAATGGGGCCTACCAAGATAAATAACAACACTTAGGAGTATAGGGAAGGGATCCAATGCTTGCCAATACTCCAACCATCATCTCTATTAAGGTTTACCAACATTTTTTAAATACCTAAAGCCTACCTTAACTTACGATGATGAAAATGGTTGACACTGGCAATGACCATATCCTGTTCAATGTAGATGTGATGGTTAGTATTTTCTACATGATCCGCTAAAGAAGAGGAGAAGGATCTTCCATGTTTTATGTCGACTGCATGTTCACAAATCCTTTGATTTATCGATTGACCTATTTCACCAATGTACAGAGTCCCACAGGAGAAAGGAATGATGTAAACAAATTTTTTATCCCTAGGATCCACAAGGTCCTTCACTGATTTAAGGGAGCTCAAAATAGTGCTAAGAGGCTTAAACATTGAAGAAAAATTATGATTTTTAAGGATTCTAGAAATCTTATCCATGGTCCCTTGGATAAATGGAAGGTGCACTCTAGAGAACCCTTCATTAGGATATTTTTTATTATTTTGAGGACCTTTTTTAGCGTTACGAAACGCTCTGAGGCCCTAGAAATTACTATAACCATTCCTGTTAAAAACATTAAGGAGGTGGAATTTCTTTTCCTTGAGGTGGAATTAATCTAAGATTTTGACCACTCTGGTGGCTATGGTGCTGAGAGCACCTAGCTTATGAGCAGGGAAATGATGTAAACTAGCATGAAGATACTTGTCCGTGTGAGTCTTCTTCTGAAAGACCTAATGGGAGAAATAACCGTTAGATCTCCTAGAAATGAGAACGTCGAGGAAGGGTAGACTCCCCTCAAATCCACATTCCATTGTGAACTTTATGGAAACAGATTGATTGTTAAGATGCTCAAAAAATATTTCTAACTTTTCTTTCCCATGAGGCCATGTGACGCAAGTGTCATCCACAAATATTTTCTAGAGTTTGGGATGGAATAGAGTTAAGGACAAAGACATAGACTCAAAATACTCCATGAAGAGATTAGCCACCACAAGGGATGAGGGGAACCCATGGAAACACCACAAGTTTTCTTAGACAATTCACCTTTGAAACTAAATAAAGTATAGGTAAGACATATTTCAACAAGATGGGCAATCTCGGGATCAGTGATGTGATTGATGACATCGATAGCATCGTTAATGGGAATTGTATTGTATAGTGAGACCACATAAAAAATCACCAATTTATTATCTGGATCCATTATAATTCCCTTTAACTCACTAATAAATGAGTATGAATCTTTGAAAAAGGATTTGGTTTGATCGACGAGACGTTTAAGCTTATTAGCTAAGAACTTAGCAAGAAGATGATTCAGACCACCAATAGTGTTGACTATGGGCCGAAGGGGGGTTCCTTCCTTGTGGATATTTGGAACACCATAGATCCTATGAGTGAGAGAATTATTCTCAATAAGATTCTTACTGATGGAGCCAGCCGAGCTACTTGATTTTATGGCCTCAGCAATAGTTCTAGAGAACTTTTGATGGGGATTTTTATTCAGTTTCTTGTAGCTCCCACTATTACATAACTCGTATAACATCCTCTTTCAGTAATCCTCTTTGTTCAAGATCACTACAGCCCCTCCTTTTTCGGCTTTAAGAACAACAATATCGTTTTTATTTTTCAAGGATTTTAGAGCCTTGAATTAAGATTTGTTGATGTTTCTCTTAAGAGGCCAGTCTTTCCTGAGCATGACTGCACAATTTTGACTAACAATATCTTTAGTAGCATTAGGGAAATCCCTAATCCCGAACTCAATGTCACAACTTATGCCTTACACAATATATTTTTAGGAGGTAAGGAAAAACTTAAACCTATCTCCAAGAGATTAAAAATCGATCGGTCAAAAGAGAAACTGGAAAGATTAACCACCTTATTACCTAAAGGGGTTTTGACATTAATCTCATGGTTCAAACCCATAATGTTGTTGTTTTTGTTATTATAAAATCAATTTTATACTTATTATTATTAATATTATTATCACAATTTATATTAAAGTTAAAAATTTTATTATTATTATTAAGACCTTTAACAATTTTTCCATTTGATTCAAGATGATAAGAATATTTTTTAACCTTGTAGATGTTAAGGGGCTGATAAATCCTTTCAAAGGAAGATGCAAAATAAGAACTATTTGTCACGCTGACACTGGAAGTGGGGCTTGGATGAGAACTAGGGAGCATAAAGACATGTGCAGAAGGTTGACCGCCTCGTTTACCATCCATGGTGGAGGATTAAGGTAAATGTTCAGGACCACATACACGATTCACTCCTCTCTCTAAAACCTTAGTCGTCCCTCCCTTCATTTCTGCGGTCCCCATTTACTTGAATCCTTCACCATGCATGGTCAACCTACCATAGTTTTCTTTCTATTCCTTGATGCTCATCCAAGCCCCTCTTCCATTGTCAGCATAGTAGATATTTCTTACTATGTGTCTTCCTTTGAGAGGATTTCTCAGCCCCTTAACATCTCCGAGGTTAAAAATTATTCTTATCCTCTTCAACTGAATGGGAAAATTGTTAACAGTCGGTGATAATAATATTAACCATATTATAATAATAATAATAAGTATATATAATTTCTATCAATGTAAAGTTTTATTTATACCATATATGCCAACAAATGAATTACCTTGTGAGCTAAATGTTATAGTTGTTTATTAGATGGATAAAGATGATGCTTTGCATTTCGCATTCCAAATGGGTAGTTTTGCATTTATCTTTTCAATTTTAAAATTTTTTAATGATAATAAATATTGAGGAATTCAATCTACTTATGATTTGTCCTCCCCAATATTCCTCTAAACTTAAAAACTCAATAAGGGTTTATGAAACTAATTCTTGATAAAATAAAACAATCATTTTACCTTGAAATCTTACATGTGCAACCCAACTTGGAAAATTCTACTATAGTGAAATTCAAAACAAACCACTCCATTAACTATGCGCTAGTAAAATGATTCATTGCCTAGTTACTCTAACGCTGGAGACTTTGAAAACTAAAGAACTTCCTAAAAAAATACAAAATATATGATACTGATGAAATATTTGAGAAAACTTATAACCAAGCCTTTCAATTCGAAATATGATAAAATGAACTATTTAATATTTTAGAATTTTTTCCATATCTATGCCCAAACGAAAAGTTAGGTATTTGAGATATGCAACTAACTAAGATACAATCATCTCTTAAAATTTTGCACTTTCTAATGCAATAGAAACTACATGCACAATGTTTTCATCTAACTGCAATGCCATCAAGTTATGGGTAAATATCAAGATACATGTTAGTATTTTGTCAAAAATCTCTATGAAAGAGTTTTGAAGAGTTATTATTCATAAAGATGAAACTTTGTAGAAAATAATAATTTACATTGCATAAGTTGATAAGCTTAACAAGAAAGTCTCAACTCTAGCCAAGAATTTGACAAACATTGACTTCTCTTCTTCTGTCCAATGGGAAGACATCGCAACCCAGCACATTGCGAATTCCATGGCCAAAGAAATACCAATGGCTGCAATTATCACTGCAACTATAGCCATAGAGGGTGGGGGAGAAGTATCAGCCCCATCGTCAAATGCAATGAGCACAGCCCAAACAATAGAGCAACCCATGTTGACACAACCCACTACAATAGCTAAAGGTTAGCAATTGGCAGGTGCTATCGTCATCACACCTCACCAAAGCTTTGGTTAGAAATGCATTGGCGGCGAATCCAGCTCCCTTGCTGTCCATGATGTAGTCTCGTATCGCCCTCCTAGCGACCAGAGAGCTAGACAAGCCATCTACGGTGAAAAAAACAGTGAGCACAATGTTGATCAATGCTTCTGAAAACCTTGGTAGTAAGAAGGAGGCAATGTTGTATTCTACTTTTTCCTCTTCGATTCCTGTACCTCCAGCCAAGTAGCTTTCCAGCCCTTCTGAAGACATGACTCTAACTCCTTTGCCTTCCACATCTTTAGATCTGAATGATCTTATCAGGAGCTCTGCCCGATCATCATGGCGGGAATCTTTCAATGGAATACAAATGCAAATAGTCCCCCCTGCCGTAGTCTATAGATGTCTAGTGAATATTAAGTTCACTTTATTCATTTTTTTTCCTAATTATTTTTTTTTCTTGTTTTAATATATCAAGAATAAAAATAAACATCTATAGTTTTTTACTCATTTATTATTATATTAAATTTATTTTATTCATTTTTTTTCTTACTTATTATTTTTTTCTTATTTTAATCTATCATCATTAAAAATAAAAATCTATAGTGCAGAACATTCCATTTTACTCTTTTTACTTTTATTTTTATAAAAATCTATAGTGGGGAACATTCCATTTTACTCTTTTCACTTTTATTTTTATTTTTGTACACACGCTTAACAATAATGTTTTAAAATATTTAATTTCATATCTTTTAACTTATTTTTTATTATTTTAGTTTGCTTTAAATATATATTTTCAATACTTTATTTTCCAAAAAAAATTATCATATTAATTTAAATAAATAAATTTAAATTTTATGATTGTAATTGAATATAACTATTTGTTAGGAATACTCATAGATAGGGATTCAAAATAATTATATGAATTTGTTAGAAGTATTCCAAAACTTTGTGATTCAAAATGATAATTTTTTTTTTTAATTTGATTGAACTATGATTAATTTTGCTCAATATAGTAACATTTTTTCTATATATATACACACGATTTCAAGTTCAAAAGTTTCTTGGGGTGGCTAGTAGGGCATGAATAATCATCACAGAAAAGTGACATTGAAAGGTGGGCAAAGAAGAAAAAGCTTTTAGGTGACAAGGCCAAAAGGAGAGATGCTTTATGGTCCTGGTGCATGATTAGTAGAGGAATAGTTGCGACTGTTAGCCCCCCTATGAAATTTTTGACAAGCAAATAGGGGGCTAAATTGTTGTTGAGTCTTCAAGGAATGCATTTCCGTTGAAAACAAAGTCTCCTTGAAGCCTCCATGTGCCTTTTAGCCTTTGATTATATCCCTTCTACTGATTCCCCTTTTAAAAGCCTCTCTGCTATGAAGAAATGCCCAAAGGCCCCCTTTTCCCTCTTATTTCATTCCCCAAAGCCTTTATTTTCTCTCCCCTTTATTCCCCCTTCTTTCCCCATTTACCCCCCAAATCCCCTCAAAATCCCCTTAGAAATTCTACCCTTACCCTTTGTTTAACCTTTTTCCCCTTTTCTTCCTCTATCGTTTCCCTTAAACCCCTTAAAATCCATTTGAATGGGTTAAAAACCCACTTTCCGACCATGTAATAGGGCTTAGCCCCTTTCCTGCCGGCCCCTTAACCACTTCCCCACATATGCCCATCACCCAAGACCAAGCGCTTAAGTCCCGGGGCCAATCGCAATCGGAAGCTGGGCGGGTGCGAAAATCCTTTGTTACACTGAAAAAACCCGATGCGATTGTTTTATTACGTTAAGTCTTGCGATCTGTTCCGCACCGTTGATCTGTTTCGATCGAACGGCTGAGCGCTAATCGCAGGCCCCCCGCCCATCGCAATCGGAACATGTTAAGTCCGCCCCCCGATTGAAACCTTACGATTTGATCACGGCCATCCATATGTTTCACGATCCAACGGTCCCGCGCTGATCGCACTGCCCCTCCGATGGTCTTCCCCATCGTTGATCTCCCCACCAGATCGACGGCCAGCGCTCAATCACATTACTCCCCCCGATCGCAATCACAACACTCATCGTGCACCTCTCGATTTCGATGCTCCGACTTAATCCTGACCGCCCATTCTCTTACAGATCCGACGATCATCGCGGCTTCCGATCATAGGTCCTCTCCCGATCGCACTGCCCTTCCGATTAAATCTCCACCATCCGTTTTCGCCCAGATCTATGGTCTGCGCTCAATTGCACCTTTCGCCTGATCGCGATCGCGTCCCCATCTCTCTGCCTCCCGATTTCATCCCAACCGTTGATCTCCCCGCCAGATCGACGGTCAGCGCTCAATCGCTTCCCCTTCCGATCGCTGATCGCAAGCCTTCCCTCTACCTCCCCGATTAAATCTTGGCCGTCCGTATGTTACATGATCCAACGGCCATCGCTCTTCCCTTTTCCGCTGATCGCGAGTCCTCTCTCTGTCTTCCGATTCAATCTGGACCGTCCTTTTCTCTGCAGATCAACGGTCCAGCATTAATCGCAACTTCTTCCGCCTCCCCCCCGATTACATCTGGGCCGTTCATCCTTCCCCGATCTAACGGTCAGGATCTAATCGCCCTCCACCACATTGGGTCCCACTCTTCCATTCGTTTCCGTTGCATTTCATGCGTTTTGTATGTTACGCCTATTTCATGTATTGTTCCGCCGGATCAGTCCCCACCGTTGATCTTCGTCTCCAGGCCAGGATCTAACGGTCTGCGCTGCATCTTCACGCCAAACCCTATTGTCCGTGCACTCCACCACTTCACTTCATTTTCATCGTTCTTTCACAAAAAAACGTTGTTTCCGCCACCGCCGCACCACCATTAGGTTCACCCTGCGTCCATTGCTCCGTCCACTGTTTCTTCACAAATTTGTCGTGTTGCAGAGTTTCTAGAGAAAGAGGACCGCCTCTGTTCAATGTACTGCCTCAATGGAAAGCGACGCAGTCAGGATCAAATCCAATGAACCAGTACCATCAGGAAAGTCAAGGAATGGGGCTGTCAGGACTTACATTAAAGGAAAGTGGAGTTCAAACGCCGAAAATCTTGCCGGCGCCATTAAAAGCTCGAGCTAACCCGACAGAGGCAGTCATGAAGCAGCAAGGATTTTCAGTACAGAGCAGAGGGATTAATGCGCGTCAAAGAAGATCTTAAGCCCTGAAACAGAGGTTTAAAGAGGCAAAGCATCATTTTGAAGACCCCGAGGATCGATTCTGGAGATCCTGAACATCAATAAGAGGTAATATCAAGGTTTTCTTATCAGCAGAATGTTTTTCCATAAAGGATAGGTCTCCCATGCAGTATTTATTATGCGCCGTGTCCCTAAAGGAGTTTTCCGTCCCAGCTATAGTTCAAAGCAATCTAACATCCATGAGGCAGACCTCCCAGCAAGTTCTTTCATTTTGTTCAAATCACCTGGAGTACTACAGCCCAAAGGTCAAATCGTATCCGGAGCAGATCTTTCTTTCACAAGGAAGGTGACAATGATTAAATATACAGTGTATCAAGCAGAATGGGCCTCGGCCCTGCATTCATTGTTGTGTTTAAATGTAACATTTAAGATTCACCTACCTCCTCAGTCGGTCCTCTGTGTCTCTTCTGCTATAAAGCATAGAGGGATATCATTGTAATGGTTGTTGTTGGATTATCAGTGAATTGCAAGCATTTTTGTCCCGAGCCAAGTTTCTTGTGTAATAGTTGTATGACAGGCTGAGAAATATGATGTATTCAGGCTGAATGTAAAAGCTTTGGGCAGTGATGTAGCTAATTGGTGTTGTGTTTAACATGATAAGCAGTTTTCATTGGATCCTGATCTACAGCAGTTGGTGATGTTTTTCTTATCTCTGTGTTTATTTCCATTTCATTTCATGTTCTTCTGACTGACATCTGAATGCATGACATAAGATTTACCCTTGTTAGGTACCTTATGTCCCAGCTCTCTCAGTCTTTAATGTTTTTTGCTCATATGTGTGTCTGAATATTGTTTTTAATTGACTAAACCAGTGTAGTGGATGATTATTGCCTGCTCTCTGATGTGCAAGTTGATAGAATCAGTGTTCAGATGTCTTTGTTAAGATTTAATTGAAAGAGGTCAGGAACATTGGGAGGTGTAAAGCCTGTCGCTGCCTCTTCATAACCTACCCCTTCCATACAAACCTTTTCAAGATCCCTTGTGTTGCCTATGGTTTCGTCCAAGCAGGCCTGGAGTTAAATGACATCTGGCCTAATCTATAGACGGAATCAGATGGTTTTCCATCCTTCATTCTCATTCCTTAGTGTTCCATCCCACCAATCAGTCTTTGAGATCCAAATGCTCTAGATGACTAGCCCAATTGAAGCTTACACATTGAACATAAGTAAATCCTTTCGTGACTCCATTGCCCAATGGCCTTGATGTTCCCTGAGTTATCTATCTTTGCCTAGCTTCCTTCTTTACCCATCCTTGTCTTATGATGAAACCTTCCTTCCTGATTCTCAGCAACCAAACTCAAACAATCAAACAAACAACCTTGAGCCTATAACTAGCCTAAAATCATAATTGAGAACTTCAAAGACATATATCCTTTGATAATCATAGAGAGATCCCTCTCTGGACCTAGGAGGGCTAGATCCTAAGGTCTGAAAGTGGTTCTATGTTGTCTCATCTTTTGGTCTCTGTCAACCTGGCCAAAACATGGGAACACCAACATAATGGCGACTCCGCTGGGGAATTCTGAGTACATTTCGTCTTAAACACTCTTTAAACCTCAGAAACTTGGAACTCTGGCTAGGTTGACGGTAAGTCACACCTTTCTTGAATCAGCCTCCATTATTAAATATCCACCATACTCTTAGACAGAGCCTAGATAGGGCCAGGTAGCCTCCAGATCTCATCCTCTCTTCAGGGGTGACATATCTGGTAAATGCCCTCCCAGTCAATCTCTGGTTGGAGCTTGTTGCTTTAGAGGAGATTCATGAAAGGTGATAGTGCCTGAGCACTACGGTGGATAGTGTACCCTAGAATCATCCCAAACCCTCCACCTGGCGACTCCATTGTTCCTAAAAGTTAAAGACTCCACTGGTGATCAGTAGGCCTGCTGATTATCTCGGTTTCACATCAGACTCCACTGGGAGACCAATCCCAAAGCATAATGAAGACTCCACTGGGAGACCATTTCCCAAGACAACATTAACCACAGTAGAAATAACAAGTAGGGCTAAGCTGCTTGGCTTATAAACAGCACTCTGGCTCACAGAACCATTCATACAAGAGCTTTCCCTGATCCAAACCCACCTGAAACAGTTGATAATCCTGAGAAAATCCTTAAAAGAACACCTGTGAGTAGGAGATCAACTATTTCCAGCAACAGTCATAGAGCCAATTCTGCACCAGAAGATCTTGCAGCTCTATTAGACCCTTTCTTCGACCTAGACCTCCAAAACAGATTACCTAGAACTAGGTCATTCAATGTTTCAGACCAGCCAGACACTAGGGACAGCGAAACCCCTCCTTCCACACCACCTGATCCCCACTTTCTCCAAAACTTGGGGCTTTCTCACCCTAGATCTGCTCAACAGACTTCTGTTGGTCCTACCATCCCTGTCATCCAACTACCAGCTGCTCAAGCCAACCCTATACCTCATCAGAACATCATCATGGCAGCCTGGTATGCACCTCTAGTTTTACCTTAGCCTCTACTGCCCTTGCCAGGTGATTATCAATAAAAAATCCCACACTTCCCTGCTAAAGAGCCTACAACCGCACAACAACATGTAGATAAAATGGAGGACTCTTTCGACTATATGGAAATTGATGATGAAACAATCAAAATGAGAATTTTTGCGCAGAGCCTGGGGGGAGAGGTTAAAAAGTGGTTTAAAAACCTACCTGCTGGTAGTATCCGAGATCTCCCTGCTTTATACCAGAATTTCATCAACAAATGGGAAACTAGAGCAAACCCTCACCAGCTCCTAGAAGAATACATGTCCCTTAAGAGGAACGTAGGGGAAAGTGTTCATGATTACACCACTAGATTTAACAGTATTTACAACGCTCTTCCCCCACACATGAAACCTCCGCAAGGTATGGCCCTAGCAAAATATCCTGATGGATTTGATGCTAACATGGCCTATGAGCTTAGAGATAAAGAGTACACCACTTTGGAAGACATGCAGAAAGGGGCAGTAAACATAGAGGCAAATTTGATTGAAAAAAGAGCCAAGCTGAGAGCTGAGAAGAGAGTAACATACAAGGATGACACTATAGCCTCCACTTCAGATCCTAATATTGACAGACTGTCTAAGAATCTGGATAAGCTATGCCAAGTGGTCGAAAAGATGGCTATCACTCAGAACAGGAACCAAAATCAAAACCAAAACTAGAACTTTAGAAGAAACAACAACACCCCCAACAGACAGAAAGAGTCAGATCAGCAAGTCATTCCCCCTTTCCAAAACTTTCTTGATGAGGATGAGGGAATCATAGAAAAGTCTGAAGGGAATGTGATAAACATGTTCAAAACAGAAGATTCGATCCTAAACTGTGATTCAGAAGAGGACCAACCCTCAACCTCTTATGGGGAGGAGGAATGGTTTGAATCTGAGGATTATAGGTTGGGATTCGAAAATGCCATGTTACAGGTCAGAGAAAAATATGAGCTCAGGAGTAAAAAGAACCAAGACACTTCCAAACCTAAAACTCCTGAGGTAACCATCAAAAAGAGGCCTGAAAAATCTTCTAAAGTAACTGCCGTGAACAACAATTCAACGGCCAAGAGTTCTGAGAGTAACAAAGAAAAGGACAACCAAAACAATGAAAAACAAAGTCAACCAACTAGTAGCACTAGCAACTCAGTTAGTGCTCCTGATAAAACTGTGTCTACACATGTACATAATGAGAAAACACAAACCGATTCAGCTACTAAGGTGGTTGCAAATAAAGCAGAGTTGAACGCTTCCAAGAGTCAATCCACTTTCAGTTTAGAAAGTGAGATTGCAAAAATCAAAATCTCTGTACCATTATCTGAGCTGGCCTCTCAGGATGTATATAAGGGCCAGATTTTGAAAGCATTAAATCTAAGTATAAATAATGACACTGTAAATTTGAGCGATGATCAGCCTGCCCTCTTATTCGGTCCCAAGATTGAGGGGAAATTTCAGGAAGGGGTAGTTCCACCTTTTTATATCAGTCTTAACATTCATGACAAGATCCTCCATAATGCCATGCATGACTTCGGTGCATCACACAATCTAATGCCTAAGGTAGTCATGGAGAAGTTAGGCCTTGAAATCACCAGACCCTATAAAGACTTGTATTCTTTTGACTCGAGTAGGGTAAAATGCCTAGGCCTCATCAAAGACTTATGTGTGAGCTTAACTCAAATTCCTGCGAAATGTATGGTCATGGATGTAGTGGTGGCAGACATGCCACCCAAGTATGGCATGTTATTATCTAGATCATGGGGCGCCAAGCTGCAAGGCACCATGCAGATGGATGGCTCATATGCCACTATCCCTATATTTGGCCAATCAAGAAGACTATATAAAGAATCCCAAATTAAATTCCTAGTCAGCAGCCCCGAGAAACCTAAAAATTCACCATTATATTCTGTGCATACCGATCTTGACTCTTTCATCTTTTGTAATGATGAATCCTTAGAAGAGCCAGAGTCCCAGAATAGGCATACAAATGAGAACACCGAGCCTATGGACCTTCACATAATGGCCACTCTGGAAGAATATGATCAGGAAAACCATGGGCAACACATTGAAAACGAAGAGGAAATCAGCAATGAAGCCCGTAGGATCTGTGGTGGACCTCTCACTCCAAGTGAAACAGAAACAGAACAAGAATAGCAAGCTAACCACCTTCCTGACATCCATGGCCTCTACGAACAACAAGATAGCTTACAACCTAGTACAGACCTCCCGACTCAACCTAATGGCGAACCCAGCTGTAAGGGAGAAAGTGAAGTGGAAGTAAACAAAGAACCCCTGTGGGAAATGAACTTTGATGGGTCCTGTACTAGACAAAGCGCTGGAGCAGGAGTGTGGCTGCGTAACACCGAAAATGATCACGCGGAGAGCCACGCTGTCAATCTACATTTCAAATGCATGAATAACATTGCAGAATATGAGGCTTTGATCTTGGGTTTAAATCTGTTGAAAAAATTAGGAGCCCATAGGATAGTCGTGAGAGGAGACTCTGATTTAGTAATCAAACAGATGAATGGTGAGTATTCGGAAAAACACCCCAGGCTTAAGGCATATAGGAATAATACTCTAGATTTGCTGAAAACGTTCATTGAATATGATTTAGTATCCATTCCTAGGGGTCAAAACGCTATTGCAAATGGACTAGCCTGCCTAGCTAGCTCTTATCCTAAGGCCCCAGTTGACCAACAAATCATCATTCAGAATAAATTCAGGCCTGCAGTGCCAGACAATGAAAAATACTAGCAGGTCTTTGAAGGAGACAAACAGATTGAAGATTTCCTGATGGGCAGAAATGGGTTTGAATTTTCTGATTCAGACTCAAAAGCTGATGACAACTGCCCAAGTGAGGATTCCCCAGATGAACTAGAAACACCTTTTAGTGTAGAAATAAATTCTTTTTTCTGAAGAAACTGGAGATTCAGCCATAAAACGTGAAAACACAGATAGAGAAGAAATGGAGGTGCTGCAAGCCAAAGACAAGAACATACCAAGAGGCTTAGCACCCTTAGAGGACCTCTTTGATTTCGATGATGTTGCAAAAAAGCCCACAATAGAACATGCAGAATCAGATGTAGAAGAATGTAACATAGGCACTGAAGACAAACCCAAAATGATAAAACTGGCTAAGTCTATACCTGCAAACATGAAGAAAAGATACATTGACTTGTTTAAGGAATTCATTGATGTGTTTGCGTGGAGCTATGAAGACTTAAAGGCCTATGACACCAACATTATACAACATAAGATACCACTAAAGGAAAATCAGAAGCCTTTTAGACAAAAACTTCGAAGAATTAATCCAAAACAATTGCCTGCAGTAGAAAAGGAAATTAAGAAGATGTATGATGCGGGCATTATAGTCCCTGTAAGGTTTTCTGATTGGGTGTCAAACTTAGTGGCTGTAAGGAAGAAAACAGGGGAGATTAGACTGTGCATAGACTTCAAAAACCTCAACAGAGCCTCCCTGAAAGATAACTACCCCTTGCCTAGAATGGAACATATCTTACAGAAGGTAGTGGGCTCTAAAAGAATCTCCCTGCTTGATGGTTTTTCAGGATACAACCAGGTTCTGGTACTCCTAGAAGATCAACTCAAAACAGCTTTTACCACTCCATGGGGCACCTTCATGTATGTGAAAATGCCTTTTGGATTGATGAATGCTGGAGCTACCTTCCAGAGAGCAATGGATATTGCTTTCTCAGATGAGATTGGACACTTCATAGTTATCTACTTGGATGACTTAACTGTTTTTTCTAAAACAGAAGAAGAACACTTAAAACATCTGAGGAAAGTTTTTGAAAAATGTAGAAGGTACGGTCTGTCCCTAAATCCAAAGAAGACTGTTTTTGGGCTGCAAGAAGGTAAGCTTCTGGGCCACATCATATCCGAGAAAGGGATTAGGATAAACCTCCAGAGAGTTGAGGGAATACTTCAAATTACACATCCAAGAAACATCAAGGAGCTACAGTCCTTCATAGGGAAGATCAATTTCCTCAGAAGATTTATCCCCAATCTTGCTGAGCATCTTAGGAAATGACTGAAATGCTAAAGAAGGACGCAAGAGTCAAGTGGACTGTGGAAGCCAAAAAATATTTTGAGTCAGTAAAGCTCGCACTCACCCAAGCCCCTGTCCTTATCAGCCCTGACTTTTCAAAATATTTTTTGATCTTTTCATTCGCCTCCCCACACACAATAGCTGCGGTTTTGCTGCAAAAAAATTCGGAAGGTAAGGAACAGCCTATAGCCTTCTTCAGTAAAGCCTTGAGAGATGCACCCTTAAAGTACAACATCATGGAAAAGCAGGCCTATGCCCTGATTAAGGCCTTGAAAGATTTTAGGGTGTACATTCTGCATTCTCACACCATTGCCTATGTGCCAAACATAGTGGTCAAAGATATTTTGTCCCAAGACCCAGATGGGAAAAGGGGAAAATGGATTGCTACAATTTTAGAATATGACATTGAAATCAAACCCACCAAGCTGATCAAAGGTCAAGGCCTGGCCCAATTGATGGCTGAATCTAATCTACAGGCCCTTGATATTAACATGATGAATGCCCTGGATGAGCAGGAAGGATTGCCCCATCCAACTGTTGAGGAGCAGTTTCAGAACTCTCCTTGGTATACTGATATCCTTTACGTGCTCACACACCTCAATGCCCCTCCAGAACTGTCCAAAACAAAGGCCAGATTCATAAAACTCAAAGCTAGAAATTATTGCATTATGAATGAGAGTCTATATTGGAAAAATCCAAATGGTCTTTTGCTGAAATGTTTGCCTGAAACTGAAGCTGAAAGAATCAAACAAGAATTCCATGTTGGGGAGTGTGGAGGCCACCTGAGTTGGAAGGCCACTGCAAATAAGATACTCGGGGCTGGGTACTATTGGCCTACACTCTTTAGTGATGTTCATAAAATGGTCCTTACCTGCCACAAATGCCAAATTTTTGAGGGCAAAAGAAAGCTCCTTCCCCTCCCTCTACAACCTATCACCATAGAAGGTCCCTTCATGCAATGGGGCTTAGACTTCATTGGAGAAATCCACCCCTCTTCTTCTAGGCAACACAAATGGATCTTGACTGCTACTGATTACTTCACTAAGTGGATTGAAGCCATACCCACTAGGAATGCCACTGATTCTGTCATCATTAGGTTCCTAGAGGACTTTATCTTATCTCGGTTTGGCTGCCCAAGGAAAATAATCACTGACAATGCTGCTGCTTTCGGATCCAAAAGAATGATTGATTTCTGTCACAGGTACGGAATTTCACTTGGACATTCAACTGCCTATTACCCCCAGGGTAATGGCTTAGCTGAATCATCAAATAAAAGCCTGGTTACAATCATTAAGAAGCTGCTGGAAGAGAACAAAAGGTCTTGGTATAAAAGTTGATACATGCCTTGTGGGCAGACAGGCTCACTACAAAGAAATCTATTGGCACATCACCCTTCCAGCTGGTTTATGGGACAGAAGCAGTTTTTCCCACTAGCCTTGGGATACCAGTGGTAAAGCTTATTCAAGAAGTCCAATCAGAGGAAGACAGCATGATAAGGAGAATTAATGAAACAATCCATCTTCAGCAAACAAGGGAGAAAGTTTATGACAGAGTTGTCAGAGTGCAGAAAAACATGAAGAGACAGTTTGACAAAAGAACCAAAGCAGCAAATTTCAAGGTTGGGGACAAGGTCCTGAAGTGGGATTCAAGAAGAGAGGATAAAGGCAAACATGGAAAATTCGACAGCTTGTGGCAAGGTCCATTCATCATTCAGGCCATTGTGGGTCCTAATGCATTTTTCTTACAAGAACTCGATGGTACAGAGCTGTTTGGGGGTCCTGTCAATGGCAGGATGCTCAAACACTATTTCTACTAATTCTCCATTTCCAGTTTCATTTCCATTGTATATACCGTTGCAAATTTTCATTTTCAGCAAAAAAGAGAAGAAATTGTCCCAAAAAACAGAATGAAAAGAGAGGTTCAGACATGCTCAAAACATGAACCTCTGAGGCAAAAGGATTGGCTCTAATAAACTCAAAATCTGAGCCAAAGGGAAGAAGAATAGCTGGTCCTTACAAGCTCAAAATCTGGATCAGCAGTGAAAGAAGATCCAGCTCTAATATGCCCAAAATCAGAGCTGGAGCAAAGGAAAGAAGTGACTCAAATATGCTCAAAACCCGAGTCACAAGAAAGAAAGAAGGATGTTTCACAGTTGCAGAATTCCATGCCTTCTCAGTTTTGTTTTCTTCAAGTTTCTACCCAGCAAGTCAGACAGTCTAATCCTGGCTTGGCTGTGTTTAAATTTCCTGTCTTAGAATGTAGGTGAAGAAACCTGTTGGACAGTTTAATCCCAACAGGTAGTAGTTTAGGTAGAGAGATAGATGAGGCCAACAGTCTAATCTAGCCTCATGGAGAAATAAGGGTAGAATTAGAATAGGTTTGTTTTTGTTTTGCAAAATAAAATGTAAAGGGTCTGCTAGTTCAAATGCACCCAAGGGAAAATTGTTAGAGTTCTAGTTTGGGTAGGTAGATTGGTTGGGAAAATGTTTCTGCTGATTTATATTGTGGCAGCTAATCTAAAGAAGGAAGAAAGATGGCTTATAGCAGCAGGCATCTGGCCTACACCAAGAGATCGACTTCTGAATTCTTGACTCCTTCAAGAAGAAGCCATCCCCATGTGGAGCCACTGTTAGCCCCCCTATGAAATTTTTGACAAGCAAATAGGGGGCTAAATTGTTGTTGAGTCTTCAAGGAATGCATTTCCGCTTAAAACACAGTCTCCTTGAAGCCTCCATGTGCCTTTTAGCCTTTGATTATATCCCTTCTACTGATTCCCCTTTTAAAAGCCTCTCTGCTATGAAGAAATGCCCAAAGGCCCCCTTTTCCCTCTTATTTCATTCCCCAAAGCCTTTATTTTCTCTCTCCTTTATTCCCCCTTCTTTCCCCATTTACCCCCCAAATCCCCTCAAAATCCCCTTAGAAATTCTACCCTTACCCTTTGTTTAACCTTTTTCCCCTTTTCTTCCTCTATCGTTTCCCTTAAACCCCTTAAAATCCATTTGAATGGGTTAAAAACCCACTTTCCGACCATGTAATAGGGCTTAGCCCCTTTCCCGCCGGCCCCTTAACCACTTCCCCACATATGCCCGTCACCCAAGACCAAGCGCTTAAGTCCTGGGGCCAATCGCAATCGGAAGCTGGGCGGGTGCGAAAATCCTTTGTTACACTGAAAAAACCCGATGCGATTGTTTTATTACGTTAAGTCCCGAGATCTCTTCCGCACCGTTGATCTGTTTCGATCGAACGGCTGAGCGCTAATCGCAGGCCCCCCGCCCATCGCAATCGGAACATGTTAAGTCCGCCTCCCGATTGAAACCTTATGATTTGATCACGGCCATCCATATGTTTCACGATCCAACGGTCCCGCGCTGATCGCACTGCCCCTCCGATGGTCTTCCCCACCGTTGATCTCCCCGCCAGATCGACGGCCAGCGCTCAATCACATTACTCCCCCCGATCGCAATCGCAACACTCATCGTGCACCTCCCGATTGTGATGCTCCGACTTAATCTTGACCGCCCATTCTCTTACAGATCCGACGATCATCGCGGCTTCCGATCACAGGTCCTCTCCCGATCGCACTGCCCTTCCGATTAAATCTCCACCGTCCGTTTTCGCCCAGATCTACGGTATGCGCTCAATCGCACCTTTCGCCCGATCGCGATCACGTCCCCATCTCTCTGCCTCCTGATTTCATCCCAACCATTGATCTCCCCGCCAGATCGACGGTCAGCGCTCAATCACTTCCCCTTCCGATCGCTGATCGCAAGCCTTCCCTCTGCCTCCCCGATTAAATCCTGGCCGTCCGTCTGTTACATGATCCAACGGCCATCGCTCTTCCCTTTTCCGCTGATTGTGAGTCCTCTCTCTGTCTTCCGATTCAATCTGGACCATCCTTTTCTCTGCATATCAACGGTCCAGCATTAATCGCAACTTCTTCCGCCTCCCCCCCGATTACATCTGGGCCGTTCATCCTTCCCCGATCTAACGGTCAGGATCTAATCGCCCTCCACCACATTGGGTCCTACTCTTCCATTCGTTTCTGTTGCATTTCATGCGTTTCGTATGTTACGCCTATTTCATGTATTGTTCCGCCGGATCAATCCGCACCGTTGATCTTCGTCTCCAGGCCAGGATCTAACGGTCTACGCTGCATCTTCATGCCAAACCCTATTGTCCGTGCACTCCACCACTTCACTGCATTTTCATCGTTCTTTCACAAAACAGCGTTGTTTCCGCCACCGCCACACCACCATTTGGTTCACCCTGCGTCCATTGCTCCGTCCACTGTTTCTTCACAAATTTGCCGTGTTGCAGAGTTTCTAGAGAAAAAGGACCGCCTCTGTTCAATGTACTGCCTCAATGGAAAGCGACGCAGTCAGGATCAAATCCAATGAACCAGTACCATCAGGAAAGTCAAGGAATGGGGCTGTCAGGACTTACATTAAAGGAAAGCGGAGTTCAAACGCCGAAAATCTTGTCGGCGCCATTAAAAGCTCGAGCTAACCTGACAGAGGCAGTCATGAAGCAGCAAGGATTTTCAGTACAGAGCAGAGGGATTAATGCATGTCAAAGAAGATATTAAGCCCTGAAACAGAGGTTTAAAGAGGCAAAGCATCATTTTGAAGACCCCGAGGATTGATTCTGGAGATCCTGAACATCAATAAGAGGTAATATCAAGGTTTTTTTATCAGCAGAATGTTTTTCCATAAAGGACAGGTCTCCCATGCAGTATTTATTATGCGCCGTGTCCCTGAAGGAGTTTTCCGTCCCAGCTATAGTTCAAAGCAATCTAACATCCATGAGGCAGACCTCCCAACAAGTTCTTTCATTTTGTTCAAATCACCTGGAGTACTACAGCCAAAAGGTAAAATCATATCCGGAGCAGATCTTTCTTTCGCGAGGAAGGTGAAAATGATCAAAAATACAGTGTATCAAGCAGAATGGGCCTCGGCCCTGCATTCATTGATTGTGTTTAAATGTAACATTTAAGATTCACCTACCTCCTCAGTCGGTCCTCTGTGTCTCTTCTGCTATAAAGCACAGAGGGATATCATTGTAATGGTTGTTGTTGGATTATTAGTGAATTGCAAGCATTTTTGTCCCGAGCCAAGTTTCCTGTGTAATAGTTGTATGACAGGATGAGAAATATGATGTATTCAGGCTGAATTTAAAAGCTTTGGGCAGTGATGTACCTGATTGGTGTTGTGTTTAACATGATAAGCAGTTTTCATTGGATCCTGATCTACAGCAGTTGGTGATGTTTTTCTTATCTCTGCGTTTATTTCCATTTCATTTCATGTTCTTCTAACTGACATCTGAATGCATGACATAAGATTTACCCTTGTTAGGTACCTTATGTCCCAACTCTCTCAGTATTTAATGTTTTCTGCTCATATGTGTGTCTGAATATTGTTTTTATTGGCTAAACCAGTGTAGTGGATGATTATTGCCTGCTCTCTGATGTGCAAGTTGATAGAAGCAGTGTTCAGATGTCTTTGTTAAGATTTAATTGAAAGAGGTCAGGAACATTGGGAGGTGTAAAGCCTGTCGCTGCCTCTTCATAACCTGCCCTTCCATACAAACCTTTTCAATACCCCTTGTGTTGCCTACGATTTCGTCCAAGAAGGCCTGGAGTTAAATGACCTCTGGCCCGATCTATAGATGGAATCAGAGGGTTTTCCACCCTTCATTCTCATTCCTTAGTGTTCCAACCCACCAATCATTCTTTGAGATCCAAATGCTCTAGATGACTAGCCCAATTGAAGCTTACACATTGAACATAAGTAAATCCTTTCTTGACTCCATTGCCCAATGGCCTTGATGTTCCCTGAGTTATCTATTCTTACCTAGCTTCCTTCTTTACCCATCCTTGTCCTATGATGAAACCTTCCTTCCTGATTCTCAACAACCAAACTCAAAAAATCAAACAAACAATCTTGAGCCTATAACTAGCCTAAAATCATAATTGAGAACTTCAAAGACATATATCCTTTTATAATCATAGAGAGATCCCTCTCTGGACCTAGGAGGGCTAGATCCTAAGGTCTGAAAGTGGTTCTATGTTGTCTCATCTTTTGGTCTCTGTCAACCTAGCCAAAACATGGGAACACCAACAGTGACCAAGACGGTTATAGAGCTCTCAACTTTGGTCCTAGTATTGCTGAATCGAAGGGGCATACAACCATACTTTCAACATTTTTTTATTCTAGACTGTTATAGCATCATTTTTCACCCTCATGTGATTCATGATTGTCTCTTTGGCCTTGGGGACCCATTCCCACAGACTTGAACAAAATTCATAAAAAACAGTGTTAAAAATCCCATACGCGGGTATGCCCAGACTTTTCCGCGTGTATACGCGAGTCCATACACACTTTTCTGCGTATGCCATTAAAATCATTAAAAATATATATAAAATTCCCTATTTTTGGGCTGGGTTGATGGTTACTCCAGTAGTTTAACCACCCCAGCATGTGGCCAACTGTTTCCAACTGATTGAAACTACTTTGAGGGAGTATAAAAGCCCCTCATGTGTATGGCCTAAGGGAGAGAGAAATTTATATACATTATACTCTGTTGGAATCCCAATTCAAGTCTGATTTCTCATGCCTCCTGCACTTTCCTGGATTTTTACAGGAAACCCTTGTTTCCTGGAGATGTTCATTAGTTTATATGTCATCTCGTGTGCACAAGTCTTGAAAGTATCCTAGCGAGGCAAGGGCGGGACAGATCCGGACAACGGTCTGTTCGAAGATCGTGCAAGGATTCAGGTGATCTCTCCACTTTTTATTACGTACATGCTGTTCGTAATGAAGAAGAACCATCTTGTTCCTGTATTCATGTGTTAATATCTACTTGCATATGTGAAAATATTATTATTTAAGCATTTATTATTGTTTATCTGATGTTTCACATGGATTTCACGGACATTTAGGATAGATATATGCTGTACAACTAGATTTCCGTGCATGTTTCTTCTTGGTTTTCAGGTTGAGGAGGAAGAAGGGTTGCTGGGGGTTTTGACCCCGCGGGATCTACATCAAACGTAGGATTACGGGTGAGTTCTACTATCGATGTTATCTAGTTTTTAGCATACAAGTGTGGTTGTGTGAGTCCTTATTGAATAGCATGCCCTGATCTGTGGGGGTTTTGACCCAACAAACCTCTAGGGAGTTATTTCCTGAAACATAGACGCACAACATCATGACTGGGTGAGCCCAAATAGCATGCCAGCAAAGATATTGTGGCACTATCCAGGCAGAATTCCTAACCTCAATTCCATGAAACAACAGAGGGACTACCCAAGGAGGGAAGTGGGACCCCGAGGTCAGGGAGCGGGACATGGAGAACAATAAGATCTTGGAGAGGTTGTTGAGTAGCAACACGAGCCATCTCAGAGAAGAGTGGGATTACCTCCACCATTTGATTCTTTAGAATCCCAAATTCACTAGTTGACATTTCTAGTAGAGTAGCTAACTAGAGATCAACATGATGCCACGAACAAGATAATAACATTCATTAACGATCTCCAGCACAACCAATGAAAAATTTTGGACCAAATGAACTCCCTTCGACATGGACAGAAGTGCCTTTAGGAGCAACTGGTTCATATCAAAGGGAGAGTGGAACACATAGACACTCATTTGCATGAGGTCTTCCACCACCAACAACATGAAAATGGTCCAACGGACAAAGCTCTAGGAAAAAATGCAGGTTGACCATGGAAATGAGTTGTATATAGATACTAGGTCATTTTTGGGAAAGTTGGGCTATCAAATAGAAGAAAAAGAGTTTTTTTTCTTTTTTGGTTGAATGTGTTTTGTCTTTACCACCTGTCCAACAAGTTCGCTACTGTTTGACGGATAATTATCTTCTGTCGACATAAGTGGACTCCCTAGATCTAGTGGCTTGATCTAGAAACAACATTAACAAAAAGGATGATGCTTTCCTTTCAGAAATTAGAACATGGAGGAAATACCTACCTGTAGTCCAAAGCAAGTTCTCCTCTTCTCCTTGCTTGCAATATTTAAATCCGCCTCCAAATACTAAAAATAGGACCTGCAAAACAACTAAAATAAGAAAGAGCACTACAACATACAAATAGCATGTACTAACATCTCTAAAAAATGAGTCAAGAAGGCATTGTAATATATATGCATTAATGAGACATAAGTATAGGGGAAAAAAGAGCTTTTGTATTAAATAAAATAGGATAAATTACAACCCTTTACAGATCTTGACCTTGTACATGTCTCTCAACTATATTGTCCTTCCTTTTCCACAAAGAAAGCCTTCAATCACAACTCAAGTACATGGATGCATAATGGATCCTTAAGCACAAAGTAGTAGTATGAGGGAATAACTAGGAGTCTCCAAAAGCCAAGCCAGACTCTATGGGAGGAAATGAATTTATAGGGTGAATAGGGTGGTTTGGGATTTACCAATCTAGGACTTAGATCCACATATGGGGGAAGATAAGTTCTAGTGATAAGAGATAAGATCTAAAGTATGGGATTTTGAGATCTAATTTAATAGTAAATGGTTAAAACCAATCAGGAAGCCTCTTGAAAGAGAAGAGTCAAAATTACTTTTTATTTTTTACCGAATTCTAGAGGCCATCGCACATGCAATAAAGGAGACATGCGCTAGTTAGTGAATTTTCTCAGTGTACAACTTGCAACAGTGTTGGTTGCATGAAAGAAAAATGTGATGGGTCCAAAAATTAAGTTTTTAAGTTTTTTAACCCAAATTTCTTGGAATCTTAGGAGAGAAGATGCTCTAGGCTTTACAGGGAATGCATGAAAAGTGTTAATGGATGTTTTTTGATGATCTAAATATGGGAAAACTATTTATTTCAATGCTAGCTCCCTCATTAGTATTAAAAATGTGTGATTATGATTATCTCAGGTTAACCACATGTGAAGGGGTTTATGTGTCAAGTTTCATGTGTCATTGATAATAAAACTATCAGTTAATTAGCTTTTTAAAACTCATATACAACAAATGAAATGAAGAAAAATAACTCATAGCAATCACATAACACATTGGATGATAATGGATTTCACCCCTCCTGGGCTACATCTCCATGGACCTTCTTTAACTAGCTAGGCCCTCTTGGGATTAAGAGTCAAATGTATAGTTACATACACTTTTAGTGTTCTAATGGATTTAAAAATTGTAACATTGGCTTCAGAACACTCAAACACCCCAAAAATGACTATTTCAACTCTAAATTTGGTTTCCAGTTCATCGAGACTTGACCTCTCATCATGGTGGCCATGGGCTTGTTTAATCTCCAAAGTGACAAAAACACCTTCAGATGTGCTCCAACGCTTCTGCAAACTCTACCATTGTGTTCATAAAATCAAACACATATATAAATGATTGTTCATTCAATCCATTTGGCCTTAAGCTGATCTAAGTATGGCCTTCCTTCCTAGTGACCCTAGGCTTCAAAATTCTTCAAGTGACCAAAAAAACCTATATATTTACTCCTTTGCCTCCGCAATATTTTTGAATGGATTAAGAGCATGCTAATCTTCTAGGAATGACTATTCTTGAGCCAAAATTGGTCGATAATTTCTCAAGATAGGCCTTATTTAATTTCCCCCTAGATTTTGCCTCTGAATCTATAGAAGCTTCCAGTTAACTTCACCAAACTTGGCCAATCCCCCGAAAATGGAGGGACCGCCAAAAATCTCGCCAACTTAACTAAGATTTAATTAAGGCTTAATACCATATCAAGGGTTTGATAAGTGCACACTAAGCGCATTTAGGATGGCGTTGGGTCTAGGTCACGTGAAAGGGTCTTATGGAGGATCGTTGGCCCGCGGGGCTACCCTCTCCATTCCATCTTTGGAAATCCACATAATATTTAAGTAACATGTGGGCACATTTCTTTTCAAGTCTAAATAGGGTGGCTCATTGGTATCGGGCGGTAGTAGCTAGGGGGAGGTCACAATGTCAAACCCCAACTTCCGCCCCTCCATATGTTGTTTTGCACCCATTTAAATATGCCCTGAAACCTTTGAATTTTTCATGTAATATATATATGTGATTGATATAATTAGCATGGACATGGTTTGAACTTTGTATTTCCAACTGTTAAAAAAAATACACCTCCAACATATGATTCAAACATATAGTTAGACTTTAATGCCACCACATAGTTTAATGAAATGCGGACCTTAGGGTTAGAATAAAATGTGGAATTTAATATAATAAAGTTTGGAAATTAATAATCTAATATATATATATATATATATATATATATATATCCAATCCTTAATAATAATAAAATAATTTCCAACACATAATTCATAATGAACCCAAATTCAACCTTGGAAGACATTGGGTAAATTTCACCTTCACAAAAAAAGCTGGTGAATCCAGTTATGACAGTTGTCATAGTACCATTGTGTAAAAAATGAAGAAGATCTCCTAAATGCTGACTGGGCTACCATGTCATCCGCCTGCACCTAGTCTATGATTTTTTATTTTATTTTACCTGTTCTAAACGGCGATCAACAGATTATAAATTCTTCATCCGAACTCGGTTTTCGTTGAAACGAGTTGCATTAGATTCCTGGTGACAGTCTGATCGATTCCATTCTATTTTGGTGTAATTCTAAGCACTTTGAATTTTGAGTTGATTTTTGCCTGTGATCTAGATTTTGATCACTCCTTCCCACTGACATGCTTTTGGACCCATAAAATCTGCTTATCTCATGAGAGTTGAATACTCTTCTGTTTCCCAAGTTCTATCATCGTGATTCTACTTGGAAAATTCGCCATGACAACCACTTCAGTTCACTGACATGCCTTACCTTATCTTTCAAATGGCTTGGCTCTTCAACCAGTCTTCTACTTTTGTTGCTGACCCAATCCAACACTTGCTAGATGCTTGTTGATATAACACTTTGCTATACGAAATCGATTCCTTGGTGCTTGGAAAACTAAATTATTTCCTTCCCACTGAGAATCATGTTCCTCCTTTGTTTCTGATTGCCTTCCCATTGAGAATTATGTTCCTCCTTTGTAGAAACATGTATTCGATGCAAGCCTCTCCTTAGAAACCACTTTTCCAAATTAAGCCCATCTGAGTGAATTACAACAATGAGTTCCAACATTAGTAAAAATAATAAAATAAATTACCATTATTTTACCTCCACGGTTCCAAATTCCACATCTGGAAGAATTCATTTGCCATCTCCTTCTCTTATTGGCGTCAACACATAAAATGTTGTACAATGACTACAAATTTTTTTCGCTGAAAATTATTTGACATCTTGTCACTAACACAACATATTCAGATTGATGGTTGTTTTTTATATCTGAAAAACACATCATGCAAGAAACATAACTTGAAGACATATCCTCTTGCTCCTTCAAAGCAACAATTTTCACATCATGTACACATTGCTATGAACTCTTACATCTTGGTGTCAAAATTCATTGACCAAACACAAGTCAACAAAACGTGCCTCTTCAAAATATTGACTCTCAAGTCAAGCATAATCATGTGTAATAACTTTCCGATTCTTTTCCCAAAACAAAAATGAATTTCACATCTCATGAAAGACTTCGTCAACATCTCCTTTTCATATTTGGAGACAAAATCAACTCTTCCAAGTCGATATGACATGCATGTAACACACAATCAATCAACACAAGTCGACACTCATGCATGTGCAAATGATCAACACTTTCAAGTTGACAACATACATGTTAAACAAAGCAATCAACCAACACAAGTAAATTACTCATGCATGTTCAAGCACAATGAAATCATAAAAATTCCACTGTTCATACACACAAACTCTCATGCATGTATACAATTCTTCAACTCTTTCACAAGTACAATCATAATTACAAGAACCCCATTCATATGTACATGTACTTAAAAATATGAAATGAACAAATTTTGTTGCAATAAAGTGAGTCAAAATACTCCAATTTCAAACAACTTCTTGGCATAAACATGCAACATGCATTCAATAGGCAAAGAATGCATCAATCATCAAAATACATGCAAATCCTTAATTGGATAAGAAATCTAACCATCTCTTACCAAACCATTTCAATGACACTTCTTTTAGCTGCACATCATCATAATGTGAATCATCTCAACCCACATCAATTATGGAATCTTCTTTTCCATTCTTTCCATTCTATTTCTCCACCTTCTTCAAATGTCATGGATGACTTGCTGGATACAAAATCCAACACTTGTCTACAAGATGACCTTGCTTATGGCAATGAGTGCAAAACAATTGCATCTTCTTTTCAACATGGGTTGCTTTGTCTAATGGACATTTGGCTTCCTGCCTCCTTTGATTTAAAATTTTCCTGTGCATGGCTAACATTATGGTTATCCAAACCACAAAATGAACATGCAAATTTACTCCAAATCTTATGTGAGAATTTTCCATGTTTATCATAACCAAAAGCAATTTGATTAAAATAATATCTATACCTTGAACATTCACCTTTGTCGCCTTCTTGAGGAGGTGAATTTGATGAGGTATTGGCACTCTTTGGAATACCAAAAATGCATTCAAATACTTTAGAGCTTTGAACATCCTCTTGTTCACCATTATCATTAGTTGCGTGCTTATGAGCACCTTATTGCAAAGTGGGTGTAAAAAATTTTCATTCCTCATGAACACAATCTTCACAAGCTTGAGGTAATGAACATGAAATGAAATTCCTTCTTGGAACACCTTCAAGTGCCTCCTTGGCTTTATATATTTCTCCATCATGTCGTCCATCACCAAGACCCAAATACTTAGGCCTTTACTCAACAAAAATTGGCTCAATTATGACTTGTGCATGTTTGCCTAATACTTTACCTTCATATCCCATATTCATCAATAATTTGGACCCTATTCTTCTAGTGTGGCTTTCAAAAGCACCTACACATTCATTTTGAGAGTAAATTGAAGATAAACTTGAATTTCATACCTCTCTTCAAGCACATGCGTGTCTAAACATCAAATACATCTCATGCATATTTCTAAGGTTTTCATTTACAATATGGAGCTGAGTCTCCATTTCATGCATCCTTCCAAGATTCTCATTTTAAATATGGAGCTAAGTATCCATCTTGTGCATCCTTGCTAATTTTTCGTTTGCAATTTAGAGTTGAGTCTCCATCTCATGCATCTTTTCAAGAAGCTCTTGCTTCTCCTCCTTTATGGCAATTGACTGCTCTTGAAGTTTAATGTTCTCCCTCTTATCTTCATACTTCTCTTGCATCATATCGATCATGATGTAGATATTTTGCAACATCTCTTTATCAGAGAGTTTTTGTAAGGAAGATTGACTTGAAATATCACTTAACGAAGCTGCCATCACACCATGTAATGCATACAAAGATTCTTTTCTATGATTTGAGAGTTCAGTTCTCAATTTTGATCTTCTCCTTCACACATCAACTTGCAAGTTCACTGTTAATTTATCCTTGCACAAATTCAAAAACCAATAGCTAATTATTCTAGCTAACCGTAGCTAAAATTATCTAAAATTTTTCTTTGATACCAACTTGATCTGAATATGAGAAAACTAGTTATTTCTATGCTAGCTCCCTTATCAATACTAAAAATATGTGATTATGATCGTCTCAAGTTAACCACTTGTGAAGGGGTTTATGTGTCAAGTTTCATGTGTCATTGATGATCAAATTATGAGTTAATTTTATTTTTAAAACTCATATACAGTAAATTAAATGCATAAAAATAACTCACATCAATCACATAACACAATGGATGATAATGGAGTTCACCCCTCCCGAGCTACATATCCATGGGCATGTTTCAACTAGCTGGTCCCTCTTGGGATTAAGAGTCAAATATATAGTTAGATACACTTGTAGTGTTCCAATGGAATTACAAAGTGTACCATTGGCTCCAAAACACTCAAATACCCCAAAAGTGACTATTCAAATTTTGAATTTTGTTTCTAGCTGATCTAGGCTTAACCTCCCATCCCAGTGGCCATGGGCTTGTTTAATCTCCAAAGTCACAAAAACACCTTCATATGTGCTCTAACGCCTTCATAAAATATACCACTGTGTTCAAAACATCAAATACATCTAAAAATGACTGGTCATTCACTCCAATTTTCCTTCAGCTGATCTGGGTATGGCCTTCCTTCCTGGTGGCCCTAGGCTTCAAAATTATTCAAGTGAACAAAAACACTTGTATATTTTCTCCTCTGTCTTTGCAAGATATTCCAATGGATTCAGAGCATGTCAATCTACTAGGAATGACTATTCCAAATCCAAAATTGGTCGAAAAATGCTCAAGGTAGGCATCATTTAATTTTCCCCTAGATTCTGCCTCTAATTCTGGAGAAGCTACCAGTTAACTCCGGAAAACTTGGCCGATCCATAGAAAATGGAGGGACCGCCAAAAATCTCGCTAACCTAACTGAGAGTTAATTAAGTTTTAATGGCAGATTAAGGGTGTGATAAGTGCGCACTAAGCGTGTTTTAGGATGGCACTGGGTCGAGGTCACGCGAAAGGGTCATATGGAGGAGGGATGGCCCCCTCCGTTCTGCCTTGGGAAATACGCGCAAGCTTTAAGTAAACTATGGGTGGGTTGTTTTTCAAGTCTCAACGGTGTGGCCATGGGTATCGGGCGGTAGTAGCTAGGGGGAGGTCATGGGGTCGAACCCCAACCTCCGCCCCTCCATATGTTGTTTTGCACCCATTTAAAGATGCCCTGAAAGATTTGAAGTTTGCATATAATATATATATGCGCTCCATATAATTCGCATGGACTATGGTTTGAAATTTGTATTGCCAACCGTTAAGAAAAAAATGCCTCCAACATATGATTCGAACCTATAGTCAGACTTTAATGCCACCACATAGTTTAATGAAATGCAGACTTTAGGGTTAGAATAAAATGTGAAATTTAATATATTAAATTTTGGAGATTAATAATATATATATATATATATATCCAATCCTTAATAATTAAAAAATAAGTTCCAACACATAATTCATCATGAACCCAAATTCAACCTTGGAGGACATTGGTTAAATTTCACCTTCACAAACCAAACTAGCGAATCTAGTTGTGACACTTTTCACAGTCCCATTGGGAAAACACTGAAGAAGATTCCCTCAATGCTAACTCAGTTGCCATGTCATGAGCTTGTACCTGTGCTGCAGTTAACAAAAAAAAAAAATTGTCTCTTCTGAACGACGATCGATAGACTATAACTTCGTCATCCAAACTCATTTTTTGAGAAAACGATTTGTTTTTTATTTTTGGAATCTAAGCTTCTGTGATCCATAATATAAATTAGTAGAAATTCTTTCGGTAAAAATCACATGCAAAAGAACGTGGTCGACATGTTTCGAACCAACCAATGTTGTTTTTTATTCCTGGTGATGGGCCAATCGTTGTCATTCTAGTTTGGTGCAATTCTGAGTACTTTGAATTTAGAGCTAATTTTTGCCTCTGATCCAGATTCTGATTTAATTTGATTTCCAGGCCTTTAAATCGGATGTGGAAAAATGAACTATAATAGATTTCCCCCTAAAATACAAAAACATAATCAGTGTTTGAGTACTAAAGTGCTTTACCATGTGATAAGTCCAGATCAATAATAGAGTGGTTGAGATCATCATTTGTTACAATGCATTATCTTCATGATATCATTGTTGAGTTAAGCATTCCCATACTCAACACATAAGCTAATTTACATGTACAATATTTATGGCAAATGGTGAACCCATTCTTGGATGAATTTCTAAATGATCATAGCCATCATATTTTTTAATCGTGTATGAATCTTGAAATCATAGCCTAGATGGATGAAACTATATCCAAGTTCTTCTACCTCATCACTCGATAGTACAATTCTAACCATGTGAATAAATAAGGTGGATTCCCTCTAGTATTTCTCCCTTGAATATGAATAAAGGAAATTGGTATACCTTCAACATATCAGAATTAAGTTGGTATTTTTGCAGG
This sequence comes from Pinus albicaulis, assembly GCA_034641835.2. Taxonomy (NCBI): domain Eukaryota; kingdom Viridiplantae; phylum Streptophyta; class Pinopsida; order Pinales; family Pinaceae; genus Pinus; species Pinus albicaulis. The sequence goes on along the minus strand of CM076577.1, from coordinate 1,346,823,842 downwards.
ATCAATATGACATAGGAGTTTTCTGATAGGAGAAAGCAAGGTTGCAGGGGGATTCCATTAGTTTATTTTTCATTGATGTTAAAGGGGGAGTATTACCATGTGTTGGATTACTTAATTTATCTTAAAAATACCAACCGACCTCTAGACATCGGATCATCAACTCAGAACTTGTTTACATATTTCAAGGTTTTCCACACAGTATGTGCAAAGAATAGCTCTAATGTGATCTATTTTTTCTATCCCTATTGAAAGGTGAATTCATGTAAAATACAAGGAACAACTAAGATTTCCTAAAGAATTTTTTATTCACGAATTCGAGAATTCAAACATAAAAAACTGGAACTCTTTTAAGATGATCAAAGCATTACATATTTTTCTGTAAATATTAAAATAATTCTTCTAAACACGAGTTGTTTCCTAGGAAACTACAGTTATAAGAAAGAAAGAACACATCTGAATGAAATGATTTTATCCAAATAAATACCAAATATCTTCTTAAAAATTATTCATCAATTGCAGGAAATGACAGAAAAAATGCTACGTCAAAAAATCAATTATTAGAACTCCAACCTAAAGACATTCATTCAAACTACTAAATAAATTATTGCTATAATGAAAAATTCAATGACTAATGATCAGATCTAGAAAGTAATAAAATAATTGCAAGCCTAGAATTGAAAGCTGAAATGTAAATCTAATAAGAAAAAGAAGGGCAGTAGTCATTCGAGGATTAGGCCCACAATCATTGGAATTGAACCACCTTAGAGGTAATTCAGTGCAAAGATTTAAATCCAAACCTTGAAATTCTCTCTCATATTACCCAGAAACAATATTACTTAGGTCCAGTTCCTTGCTTTTATATTACAATCAAATATATATTTAAAAATAAAGAAGTGACCTAAGAATCTTTAGATTCTTAGGATGCTTAATTAAAATTACAAAATATTCCATATTTCCTCGAAATAGGTGGCCAAGATCACAACTGATCTTTCCATGATGATCTTGGGTCTCACCCAATCGGGTTATAACTAATCCAAGAAGCTTTGCGTAACTCGTTCATGTCCAACTATCCTAGGGTCCAACATCTGCTATCTAAATCCACATAATTAAATCATTTTTTTAAATAATAAAACGTTGAAACCCTTATTGAACTTTTTCTAGAGTGTATATCACACAAATCACCATATTATATACATAAAAGGAATAGAAAACCAATAAAAAAATGGGGAAATAGGATAAGAAAATGTATCAATTATGAAGCCCAACATCACCCCCAACTTACCTGTTTGCATGACCTCATGCAAACACATGATTAACATGGAGGGAAGTTCAATAATAATTTGGGTAATAATATTCTACATAATGTTGGAAACCATTCCTTCTTCGGATTTCTGGGAGAGAGACATACTTACGTACTTGATTTAAATCATAGTTGGCCTTATAATCAATTTGGGGAAACCAAATTTGTGGGCAGCTGTACCTACACCCTATCTAGTTAGGACCTTCTTCTAGCACCATGCGAGCATAGTCCTGTACTCTATATTGAAACCTGAACATTTCGGTAATTGAAGGGTTTTTCTATTTTATTTCCCCATATGAGGCCTACAACCTTTGTTTAGCCCTTGTAGAGCCTCAAAATTGATGTCTATAAAATATTCAAACCTTGACTACAATACGTCATTATGAATAGGTGCTAAAGCACTAAAAGAACCAGACTGCTCCATGAATCTCTTGTGATGGATGAGTGTGTGTGAAGGGCTTCATTGTTCTCCTTTGACCTAGAGGCTGAGACCAACTTCTCTTCTTTGGAACACGTTATAAGATTTATTATTAATGAATTATTAATTCATTCCTTTCTTTCTTTTCTTAGACTCGCGGTGGAAAATAATAAATCATTTTTCCATGGTCAGTGAGTTACATCCACTACTCTATACAAGTGTAACGACGGGAGAATTGATTTTTAAATGATTTTAGGTCGATTGCTATCCATTACTTACATAACATGATGCGAATTAGGGGGTTGAAGATAGCAAAGCCCACACGACTCCCTCTCATGAATTTCCTGCTATCCCTTTTCACCGTCTTCTGATGCATCTCATGATTTTCTAACACTAAAATCTGCTAGCCCCATTGTCAACACCACCGAACAACACATCTCTTTTTCCATATCTCCTTTTCTTCAATTTGTCCCACTCCTTTTATTGAATTCATACCCCACAACAAAGAGTTTCTCCACACTTTATTTCATGTCTACCCACCATTTCAATTCCTATGTACCATGGAAATTATTTCACACGGTCTTCTCAATAATTTTACACACCCTTCATCTTATCTATCAGAGAATTTCCCAGTGCTTTCTTTCATCTCTTTGCCGCACGTTGCACTTCCTACGACAACTTTTGCCTTTGTCAATTTTCCAGCTGATTTCCCTTTTCACATTGTTTTTCATTCCTGTATATATTTCACAATTTACCTGGGAATTTTCACATCTGTATGGCAATTACAAATTACTTTTTCACATTTTTTTGACTAAGTTTCAAATTTTTTCTGAAAATCATAGAAATTTTGACAAGGAGAATTTTTTGTAAACCTAGGTTAGAGCTGTAAAAGTTCAAGATTTTAGGTACCCAAGGTTTTTAATGATGCTAAATCTATTTTCACCATCAAAAACACTATTCAAACACTTCTACTACCATCATTAAATAGATTTAGCATCATTAAAAACCTTGGGTACCTAAAATCTTGAACTTTTACAGCTCTAACCTAGGTTTACAAAAACTTTTGCTTGTCAAAATTTCTATGATTTTCAGAACAAATTTGAAACTGTGTTTCTTTTCTTGTCCAAGCCACCAGAACCATAATTACCAGATTCGAATTGGATTCTATAAATTCGACATTATACAGCTTACAAATGCTTATAGAAATTCTAATTTTTAATTTTTTTATATAAAATTTAGTAATTTACAACTAATTTATTATTTTATAATTTTTGTTAAACTATTTTATTTTTTTTAAATGATATTTTGTTATTTTATAAAAAAAAATATTTTAAAAATTACTATTTTTTCATAAAAATTACTATTTTTATGGAATCATACAATTGCTTCAATGTTTCGACAAGCAAGCATGACTGTGATTTCTTTGCCAGTCCAAAATAAAATGCACTTGCAGTTGCATTCACATGCCTCTATAGTGACTGCAGCATCTCCTAAAGGTAGGAATTCCAGAAGAACAGAGTCCACAATATGGGTATTGCATTGCGTGAGCTTCCTGATGGAAGAATTGGGCTTGCAATTTAATAGCATTACAATAAAAGCTTTTGATAATTCAACGTATTCATCTATGAAATTAATCATTCGAGGCTAGCATGTGGTGAGTCCATTCGCAGGATTTATGCTCCGGAGTTTGTGACCTCGTAGAATGGCTAGGACATCCTTGTCACCAATCTCTAGATCGAGCCTTCCTCTGATGAGACTTGTAAAAAACACCATTGAATTACCTATGCATGTAATAGCTAGAGAAGAAGGAAAAATATATATTGTAAATTTACAATTTCAAGTTCAAGAGTTTCTTGGGGTGGCTGGAGGAGCATGAATAATCATCACAGAAAGGTGACAGTAAAGGGTGGGCAGAGAAGAAGAAGTTTTTAGGTGACAGGGCCAAAAAGAGTGATGTTTTTATGGTCCTTGTGCATGATCAGTAGAGGAACAATTGTGACCAAGACGGTTACAGAGCTTTCAACTTGGGTCCTAGTATTGTTGAATCGAAGGGGTAGACTACCATAGTTTCAAAAAAAAAATATTCCAGACGCACAACATTGTGACTAGGTGAGACTAAATAGCGCTCTAGAAAAGAGATTGTGGCACTATCCAAATAGGATTCTTGACCTCAATTCCATGCAACAAAGAGATTTTTGTACTATCCAAGCATGCTTCCTGACCCCAATTCCATTAAACGACAGAGGGACTGCCCAAGGAAGGGAGTGGGACCCTAAGGCTAGGGAGCAAAACATGGAGAACAACAAGATCTTGGAGAAGTTGTTGGGTAGTAACGCAAGCCATCTCACAGAAGAGTGGGATTGCCTCCACCACTTGATCCTTTAGAATCCCAAATTCACCAGTTGACAGTTCTAGTAGAGTAGCTAATGAGAGAAATTCATGATGATAGGAACAAGATAATAGCATTCATGAACGATCTCTAGCACAACCAATGAAAAATGTTGGACCAAATGAACTTCCTTTGACATGGAAAAAAGTGCCTTCAGGAGCAGCTAGATCATATCAAAGGGAGAGTGGAATGCATAGACACCCATGTGCATGAGGTCTTCCACCAACAACATGCAAATGGTCCAACAGACAAAGCTCTAGGAAAAAATGCAAGTTGATCATGGAAGTGATTTGTATATATATATTATATCATTTTTGGGAATGTTGGGCTATTTGGTAGAACAATAAGATTCTTTTTCTTTTTTGTTTGAATGTGTTTTGTCTTTACCACCTGCCCAACAAGTCTGCCAGTGTTTGATGGATAATTCTCTTCTGCACATAGAAGTGGACTCCCTAGATCTAGTGGCTTGATCTTGGAACAACATGGAAAAAAAGGACGATGCTTTCCTTATAGAAATTAAAACATGGAGGAAAGACCTACCTAGAGTCCAAAGCAAGTTCTCCTCTTCTCCTTGCTTGCAAGCTTTAACTCCACCTCGAAATACTAAAAACATGACCTGCAAAGCAACTAAAATAAGCAAGAGCACTAAAACATACAAATAACATGTACTAACATCTCTAAATAATGAGTCAAGAAGGCATTGTAATACATATGAATTAATGAGACATAAGTATAGGAAAAAAAAAACACTTTTTGTATTAAAGAAAATAGGAGAAATTACAACCATTTACAAATGTTGACCTTGTAAATGTCTCTCAAATATCTTGTCCTTCCTTTTCGACAAATAAATCCTTCAATCACAACTCAAGTGCATGGATGGATAATGGATCCTTAAGCACAAAGTAGTAGCATGAGGACATAACTAGGAGTCTCCAAAAGCCAAGCCATACTCTATGGGAGGAAGTGAATTTATAGGGTGAATAAGGTGGTTTGGGATTTACCAATGTAAGACTTAGATTCCCATTTGGGGGAATATAAGTTCTAGTGATAAGAGATAACACCTAAAGTATAGGAGTTCGAGATCTAATTTAATAGTAAATGGTAAAGCTAATCAGGAAGCCTCTCGAAAGAGAAGAGTCAAAATTATTTTTTATTTTTATTGAATTCTAGAGGCCGTCGCACATGAAACAAAGGAAAAATGCATTGGTTAGTGCATTTTCTCAATCTAGAACTTACAATAGTCTTGGTTGCATGAAAGGAAAGTGTTATGGGTCGAAAAATTAATATTTTAAGTTGTTTAACCCAAATTTCTTGGAATCTTAGGAGAGAGTATGCTCTAGGCTTTACAGGGGATGAATCCAAAGTGTTAATGGATTTTTGGTGATTCAATTTCCAAGCCATGAAATTAGATGTGACAAAATGACTTATAACATATTGCCCCATAAAGTAAAAATCCATAATCATTGTTTGAGTATAGGAGTGCTTTATCATGTGACAAGTCTCGATCAAGAATAGATTGGTTGAGATCGTCATTTGTTACAATGAATTATCTTCATGATATCATTGTTGAGCTAAGCATACCCATAATGAGCACATAAGCTAATGTACATGTACAACATTGATGACAAATGGTGGACCCATTCTTGGATGAATTTATGAATAATGATAGCCACCATACTTTGTAATCATGTTTGATTCTTGAAATCCCATGTTGAATGGATGAAACTAGATCCAGGGTCTTCTACCTCATCACTCGATAGTACGATTCTAACCATGTGAATAAATAAGCAAGATTCCCTCCACTATTTCTCCCTTCAATATGAATAAAGGAAACTGATATACCCTCAACATATCATAATTAAGTTGGTAGTTTTGCAGGATCAATAAGATAGAGGAGGTTTCTGATAGGATAAAGCAAGGTTGTAGGGGGATTCCATTAGTGTTTTTTCCATTGATGTTAAAGGGGGAGTATTACCATGTGTTGGGTTACTTAATTTCTCTTAAAAATACCAACTGACATCTAGACATTAGATTGTCAACTCAGAACTCATTTACTTATTTCAAGGTTTTCCACACAGTATGTGCAAGGAAGAGTGCTAATGTAATGTAATTTGTCTATCCCTATTGAAATATGAATGCATGTAAAAAACAAGAAATGACTAAGATTTACTAAAGAACAGTTTATTCATGACTTCGATAATTGAAACATAAAAAACTAGAACTCGTTTAAGATGATCAAAGAATTAAATATTTTGCTATAAATATTAGAATAATTCTTCGAAACACAAGTTGTTTCCTAGGAAAATGCATCTATAAGAAAGAAACAACACATGTGAATAGAAATGATTCTATCGAAATAAATACCAAATCTCAAAGTTAACAATTCTTCATCAATTGCAGGAAATGACAGAAAAAATGTTACTTCAGAAAATCAATTATTATAACTCCAATATAATCACATTCATTCAAACTACTATCTTAATTATCGCTATAATGAACAATTCAATAACTGATGATCATATCTAGAAGGTAATAAAATTATTGCAAGGCTGGAATTGAAATGTGAAATGTAAATTTAATAGCACAAAGAAGGGTAGTAGTTGTTCAGTATTAAACCCATGATCACTGGAATTCAACCGCCTTAGAGATAATTCAGTGAAAATATTTAAATCCAACCCATGAAAGTCCCTATCATATTACCTAGAAACAATATTACAAAGGACGTCTATAAAACTTATAACATAGATAAAAAATGACAGTAAAGAGGGTTTTTTTTTACTTAGGTCTAGTGCCTCGATTTTATATTACAATAAAATATATATTTAAAAATAAATAAGTGATCCTGAGAATATTTAGACTCTTAGGATTCTTAATTCAAATTACAAAATATCTAAGATTTCCTTGAAATAGGTGGCCAAGATCACAACTCATCTTTCCATGATGATCTTCGGTCTCACCCAATTAAGTTATAACTAATCCAAGAAGCTCCATGTAACTCGTTCGTGTCCAACTATACTAGGGAAAAACATCTGCTATTGAAATCCCATGTTAATTAACACTTCAAATCGTAAGCTTAACACATCTTTTCATAATTAAATCAATTCTTTTAAATAATAAAGCAATCAAACCCTTATTGAACTCTTCCAAAAGTACATATCACACAAATCACCATATTATATGCATAAAAGGATTAGAAAACGAATAAAAATATGGGGAAACGGGATAAGAAAATGTATCAATTATGAAGCCCAACTTCACCTCCCAACTTACCTATTTTTATGACCTCATGCAAACAAATGATTGACATGGAGGGAAGTTAAAGAATAAGTTGGCCAAGAATCTTCTCCATAATGTCGAAAACCATTCCTTCCTCGAATTTATTGGAGAGCGACATACTTACCTACTTGAGTTAAATCATATTCGACCTTATAAACAATTTGGGGAAACCAAATTAGTGGGCTTTTTTACCTACACCCTATCCAGTTACGACCTTCTTCTCGCACCATGTGATCATATTCCTATACTCTATCCATTGAAACTTGAAAATTTTGGTAATTGAAGGGTTTTTTTTTTTATTTCCCTACATGAATCCTACCACATTTTTTTAGCCCCTTGTAGAGCCTCAGAAATGATATCTAGCAAATATTCTAACCCTGAATACAATACATTATTATGAATAGGTGCTAAAGCACTAACAAAACCAGACTGCTCCATGAATATCTTGTGATGGATGAGTGTGCGTGAAAGGCTTTGTGGTTCTCCTCTAACCTAGAGGTTGAGACCAAATTCTCTTCTTTGGAACACGTTATAAGATTTTTTCCATCTTATCTAGTTTTTAGAAAATGATATGAAAGCTTGGAACTGTACATCCCCTATAAAAGCGGTATGATTCTCATATCTTTGTTCTTCCAGAAAGAAATTATGGATATAAATTCACATAAAAAATACCTTGTATTATCATATTTTTTATAAAAAGAATCAACAGGTTCTAAAACATTATTAAATTCATAAGATTTCCCAAACTAGACAGCCTTAATCTTGACCAATAAGTATCGTTATAATAAAAATAATGCGCAATTCCTAGTTGGAGATCTACATAACAAAGAATCTGAGTATATGGAGCATACTTATTTTGTGTTTTCTATCGCTTTTTCAAGTTGTTTCTCCAGATGTTTAATCTTCCTCTTGGCTGCTCGCAACTCAACATATGCTTCATTTTCTGTGACTGCTGATGCCTTGAAGTTTTGCAATAGCTCATGATGTTATTTTTGAGGAACTAATTCCTTTTGATATCATACTATAGTCTCTTGTTTTTCTTCCATTTTATTATTCAAGACTTGAATAGTAGCTTCCAAAATCAAAGGAATGTATGGAGGCACTAGTTTAATATGTGTTTCTCTTGTGATAGAAATTGGTACTTCTTTTTGAGTTCCAACTTCAGGATTCGAAACGTCAATATTTGACATTTCTGACTCAGTCTGAGTCCCTATAAAAAAGGAAACAACAACATCTTCAGTTTTAGTTTGGATCTCATTTTCTTTACCTTCCCTATTTTTTCACTTATTCTCTCATAATGCGTTTGAATTTTACTATTTTGTAACCACCTCTTAAGCTATCTGAAATTTTTTGTACTTTGTTTTTTTCTTTCTTTAACAACTCCATCTCTTTACAATATTTATCTTCTCATTTGTTTATCAATCCTCTATTAACCGTCTACATAAATTTTTTGGCTAGGATGAATGGAGGATAGGGAACAAAAGCAATGGTTCCTAGGTTTTCAATCACCAGTTCCTTAGCAGGCTCAATTGTAATATCAGTTGTAGAATTGACAAGGTTTCTTCCATCATGGGGACCCTTTGGAGAGTCGTAATTGGCTTCCTGTTCCCTTATTTCCTGAGGAGACTGTAAGGCTACCTCTTCTGACGAGGAGGTTTCCTGGATGCTTGTGACAAAATCAACTTAGTGTTCTCAAGTAAACATATTCTCAGGTTGTCTCGAAGGATCTAAAACAATAGTAGCAACCAAATTGGGAGGAGAGGCTGGAGATCTGGGTGACGTACTCTATTCAGAAGAATCCTTTGAAGGACATACAACACCTTCAATCTCCATAGAGTTCAAAAAGTTTTCCAATCCCTCTAAAGCTTCGGTTTCCTCCACTTCAAGTTCTTAAGGAGGGTCCTCCTCATGAGTTTGAGGTTCACTGCCCTTCAACATCTGTTCTGCACAGTTTATGGAGTTTCACGATCTAGCCAACCTAGATGATATTCTTATTTTCCATGGTAAGGAGGCTAATAGAGTGGCCATCCTCTTTTCTGTCATTTTTAATGGTTGAGAAGAAGGGGTTTGTGAGGTCCCTTTCGTCAGAACATTCTCATTTTGACTTGTTTCTTCATTTCTTTCAAGTTGTTTATCATCAAATAGAATATGTTCAAGTTCTTCACTGAGTTTTTTTTTTTTTGGTATAATCTCAAGAAATCCTAGGAATCCTTCCCATTTTAACTGTGATTGGTTTAGGTTTTTGAAAATTATCAATTTTATTAGCCAATCATGGTTCACCAATGAAGGCTGATACTTGGACCTCTTAAGTATCCCAGCAGTCTCATGGAGCAGTGCACTTAGAAAATGAGGCAGGTTCAAGGTTACCTTTTGTCTCAATGTCATTAGTAGCTTTAGGTGTCACCCTCTTACCACATCATACCAATTGTCACAGGTAATATATATTTGGAACATGCCTGCTAGTTCCTTCCATGGTTCTAACAATGAGGTAGGGTTGTACCCCTTCCATTTTCTCACCAATTCTTCCCAGGATTTACAAGTAGAGATGTTGTGTGTTTTAATAGAGTGTGCATATCAAACTATTTATCTCCTTCCTTGGGTAGGCTTGTTGCTTCTTCCATTACTTTTACATTCACCTGGATTTGTCTGCCTTTTAGTGTTTTCATTCCATTACTCAGATTCTTCGTGAATTCCAAGGCTGATTTACTGTCAAAACTGTTGGGTGTGGAGCCTAATTATATTCTTTATTTTGTATCACAGCGTTGGACCCGTTTTATAATTAAACGTTTCCTAGGGGATCCAGGGGGGGTGGTTGTGACTTTATGGAGGCCCCCCTTGGCAGGGGGGTTGCCCCCAAAGATAAAAACATATGTAAAATTTCCTTGTAAAAGTATTGTAATTTCTAGTAAATATGGGCTGCTCATTAGGAGGATGATCTGACAGTAGAAGTTATGTTTAATTTAGGGCTTTTTTCCCTAGAAGGTAACCCCTCATTTTGTATCAGGGTATTGGATTGTGGCTGTGGATTGTATGTGTATTCTCAGAGTGAGAAATGTATAGGGATACTGTGAGAGAGAACAAAGGATATTACATCAGATCAGCTGTAGGTTTTGTCACTTCATTTTGCTGGATAATATAAAGGAAGGACTAGCTTTTTGGGGTGGACATAGCCCAAATTGGGTGAACCACATATATTTGTGTCTCTCTTGTTTTATATGTTTTCTGTGTTTTTGTTTCTGCATATTTTATGTGTTTCATTGCTCTGTAATATATAATTTTCTAACAGAAACATTGCAACCATAGGAAATACTCTGACCACCTTGCTTGGTCTAGAATACTTCGTATCTGTTTAGAAATCCGCAGTTGTGCAGGTTCACTTCATACTGAGTGGCCACCCATTTTAGCTATTCCTCCATGGAGAAACTTGGAAGAAACTAGGAACAACAAGTTTAAGGAACACAACGTCATAAATATTGTAAAGAGTAAAGAATTCAAATAACATAACATGCAATGATTGTTGCAAAGTTTGTAAGCATTTAGGTATATATTAAATTCTTCACCCCCCTAATGGGATTAAAGGTCGTCCTCCACCATTTATTATGAATTTAATATGGCGAGACATTTTACGTGATTTTTTCTTCTAAGAATGCATTAACTCAGCATGATGGATCAACCGTCCGAAAAATGGAAATAATGGCGAAGCGCGCGATGTTTTTATTAGATGGATTAATCGTGGAATGTGATGACAGGACGTAGAAATTTATGACGCCCAAGCATAAAAATCGAGAAAAAGTTTTTGGAGAGATCTTTGAGCCTTGATTATGAATAAGATAGATTTCATTGAAAGGAATTTAAAATAGATTTAACAATTCTCCAAAAGTTAGATCCTTGATATGTAGAATGAAACGTAATTATTCATACACATTCATGTTTACAACCTTCCAAGGGAAAAAAGGGTTCTTATAATAATTCAATGATTTTCCTTTGTTATAGCTAAGGGAAAGAAAAATGGCTATTTTTAGATGATAATTTCAGATTTACTCCAATACCACAGGCATGTTCTCTGCTGCCAGAAAATGTCTATAGCCTTGACAAAGTTTCCTTTTGACCCATTGATATTCCATTATCCCATTCCACTTTACAAAGGATTCACAAATTTTATTATTTCTCAATTATCAACAAAATGTCATTGTTCTGGTGTCTTGGCCAATTGATAAAAATGCCATTCATGAGAGATAATGAGATAAACAAGTTGCCTCGTGATGAGATCTATTTTCCTTTGACCTCATGATGAGAGGCCATTGCACTGGCTTGGTGACTAGAGTGGTAATGTCCCCACATTAACTCTTATGATCATGGTAGCTCGGCTCGTGATGAGACCTCCTCTCATTTTTCCATTTTTATTGTATTTTATCTATTTACTTTTTTTTTTATGATAAAGGATTAGTGAATGGGGTGTCTCATAAAATCCTTAAGGGTTAGGGATGGTGTAAAGAGTGTTATCAACAAAAGATTCATTTTTATATTTTTTTGTAAAATGCTGACAATTATGTTGTCAACATTTAAGGTTATAATAAGAAGGTTAATACTATTGGCAATGTTTGGGTACCCGATATGGTTGTAAAGTGAAAATCGTTGAAAATGAGGGTAATGTTATTTATCTTTTCTCCGACAGGCCAATTGTCAGCAATTAATTTTTTTTTATGTTTAAAGTGATGAGTGTGTTGACCATGTAGGCATTATTATTTTGAGTGCAGATGTCTCTGTTATGATCGAAAGGGTAAAGTATGAATTTGATAATGCTTACCTTATGTAATTATGAAAGTTACTATGTGTTATCATCAATAACATTTAGTTTGGTTAGGAAAGTAATTTTGTATAGGTTTTAGTGTGTTGATGAATTAATTCATGAAAATTGATGAAATTTGATGATTTTTTTATTGTCCTAAGTATTTATAGTTTCCACATGTCATCTCATCAAAGTAATGTCAATAAAAAACTACCAAAAATCCACATGAATTGGTTAAAATTAATATTTAAGCCAATTATCCAATTTTTCCCGAGTCTGCAATGAATTTTGTGGAAAACAGGTTGTTTTTTATACGGACTCACCTGACAATTCTGTAGTGAATCTCCCAAAATCCTAACTATTATTGCCTACATCTACCTCAGGCTGAAATAAGGCAGAGTTCAGGGTAACATCAAACCACGCTCAGTCTAGTAACATCAAACCACACTCAGTCTGGTAACTAGCCCTACCAGATCAGGAGAGGGCTCTCTCCGAGTCAATCTCAGCAAAGATAATCAATAAGGCTTGAGATGACTTGAAATAAAGGCTGATTTTAGGCTAGGTATATAAGTAAAAGAGTTTGATTTTGATTTTGAGGGTTTTTTGTTGGAATAAAAGGGAAAGGCAGTTTTAGGTTCGGGGATGAGGCCTAGTTTTTGCAGAGTTCTGAATGGGGCAAGGAAGGCAATTGTTTTGATGCTTTGGATTGAATGAATGGGTAGTTCATACCATTGAGGAGCTGAAGAGGGCAAGAGACTTTCAAGAATCCTCTTCAAACAGATGAAAAAATGGAAAATTAAACAAAACTGAAGGTAAAGCAAAGCAATCTAATGAATTCCACTTTTATAACTCATTTGTTTAATTTAAGAAGAAAGGAGAAGGGAAATGATACACATAAACATAAATGAACTTAAAATCACATAGAGAAACACACCATCAAAACATAGAGCCACATGGATCCCAAAGAGTGCTGCAAACCCTGGTCTATTCCTTTGCCAAAATTGCAGAGATGAAATGTACAATGAAGTGCCAAGCAATCCCAAATGTCCAACCCTGAAAATGATTGAAGAACTACAAGATATAGATAAGCCTAAATCATCCCCATGCCTCTAGGGGTCGAGCTCACCATTCTAGGAGTTATTTCAACCATATCTAAACTAAGAACTGGAAAATAGGCAATGAAACAACTTGCCTCTATATGATAGGAAACTGATTCATTCACTTACATTTCACTTTTTGGTGAATGAATCTACTAGGATGAGTAAAAATGTGCCAAAATTACATCATATTCATGAAATTACATCAAGTTACATCAATATTTACATGAAAAATTCAAACTGGCCAAAACTAGGCGAAAAACTGAGCTGCTGAGTGAAAAATAGGCCAAATTTCCCAACGCGCTGCGCCTGAAATCTCTATGCATAGCACCACTTTGAGGCTGATTTTGAGGGCCTTCCTGAAGTTCAAATTGAGTGTAGGATAGCTCGTTGGAAATCTATTCCTGTCTACTTTCAAACCCAAGTGGAATTTATGAATTTGGTTTCCATTTGTCCCTCCAAAAATCAAATCTCCCAACACTGCTTCCTGTGTGTCCAAAAAGTGGCAGAAAGGCCATTTTTGAGGTGTTTTTGACCCTTTAGGCAACCCAAAACTTGTAAAAATCCTTAGGTAATTGGTAGGCATGCATAGTTTTTGATGAAAAATCTAGAAATTCAATTTTTTCCTCAAAAGGAGCTGCCAATTATAAGCATGCGCCAAGTGGCGCTACGCGTCGGGCGAAAAAATCTATGTTAAGGCCAAAAAATTCAAAATTGAAAAAAAAATTCCCAAAATTTCCACCATCAAGTGCTATGCTGAGCCAAATAAGCTTCGGCCAAAATTTGGAGTCTATCATGCCTTTTGCGATGCTTTAGTGCCCTCTTTAGCCTTGCTTTCAGGATCTTGATCCTCACTTTGCAAACATGATTTCGCGCCCAATAATGGCTATTCATGTGCTTGAGCATGTTATTTTTCTTGTTTTCCTTCTCCAACAGCTTCTCAAGATGAATCAGCCTTTATTTCAAGTCATCTCAAGCCTTATTGATTATCTTTGTTGAGATTGACCCGGAGAGAGCCCTCTCCTGATCTGGTAGGGCTAGCTTCCAGACTGAGTGTGGTTTGATGTTACCCTGAAATCTGCCTTCTTTCAGCCTGAGGTAGATTTAGGCAATAACATAGTGGCGACCATACTGGGGAAAAATGGTTTGCTTTTTATTGTTATTCATTTTATAAGCTACAGACGGAGCCTGAAGTTATGCCAGGTAGCCTTCGAAACGCTCTTGCTTTGCATTAGTGAAAGTAGATAAACGCTGCTTCAGTCAATCTCCGGTCTAGTTTGTAAACGTGACACTTGACTTGTAAATTTCTCCCAGTACATAAGATCATTCTAGACTTTGGATGATGAGTTTAGAATTTGTTAGGCTGAACAAGTTGGTTTTGTCCCTTTGATTTTTGAAAATAATTCAACACACTGGCTTCCAGAAGAAATACTAGAGAAAATCTGGATCCCGATCCACCTCCAGTGTATGAAAATCCCAATCTGATTTCAAGAATTCTTCGTCGAGAAAGTCCTGTGATTCCTCTGTTTAAATCTCATTCGTGTCCCGCTGTGTTTGAGTACCTTGAAGATCTTGAATTTGATGAACAATTTGAGTTGTCGTTGTTTGAGACGAAGTCTAAAAGTGCTATTGGTTCTACTTTCATAAATCCAAATTTTATCAAGTATCTTGAAATTGAACAGGCTAATAGATCCATTGACAATTATATTTTGAATATTCATAATTCTATTGTGGTAACAAATATTCCTGAGTTTATAGAATCTGCATCTGAAACACTTGGTCCATCAGCAGTTACATCCGGTTCACAAATTCATACCGAGCCTCCTTTCATTCCTACCATTCTTGTGCAACCATCTCTTTCTGATCAATAGTCTGTAGTAGTTTCACCTCCATCCACACCTCATACATCAACTGCTCTGACTCCTCCTATATTTCCAAATCTGATTTTAAATCCACCAAGAGCAATGGCTGCCCGATTTTCACCCCTTGTGTTGCCTCAAAACTTGGATGGCATGCCCGCTGATTATCAAAGAAAAATTCCATTGTTTGATGGCACTCCTCAAAGTGTTCCTGCTCAACAACATGTGGATATAATGGCAGATTTCTTTGACGTTCATGAGATTGATGCAGAAAATGTGACCATGAGATTATTTGTGCAAACATTTGGAGGTGAAGTGAGAAAATGGTTTAGAGCTTTGCCGCCTAGAAGTATTTCTACATTGGCTGAGCTTCAGAGACAATTCTTGGATCAATGGGAAGTAAAGAAAGATCCTCTTCAGATCACTTCTGAATATACCAAAATCAAGCGGAATGTTGGTGAGTCTGTTCAAGATTACTGTATTAGATTCAATGCGGTTCACAATGCAATTCCTGATGATTTAAAGCCATCTAGGAGGTCAGCTTTGATTAAGTTTCCGGATGGTTTCGATCCATACATGGCCTATCAATGAAGAGAAAGAGATCAGGCCACTTTGGAAGATATGCAGAAAATTGTAGTGAGTGTTGAAGCTAATTTGAATGACAAGAGAGCTAGATTGAAAGCTAAAAAGAAAGTAGCAATTAAGGAAGAAGCTTCTACTTCAGATCAAGTACTCCGCAAGGTGGAAAAGATGATTTAAAGATTAAAAATTGATAAGCCTGAACCGCAGATCATAAATCCTAACTTCCGTGGTCAGCAGCAACCACAATGCAAGATCAAACAATGAGAGCAGTGAGCACAAGAACCAGCAGTACAACAGCAGGTAAAGACACCTTTATAGCAGAATTTGGTTGGTCCAGAATTAGATGATGAAGAGAATGTAATAGGGGAAGAGAATCGCTTCTTTACACCTGATAATTTGCCAACTTTTATCACTGAAGATGAGGAGTATGCAGAAAATTTAGCTGTACAAAAAGACAAGGATTTCATTTTGGCAAATGAGACAACTCTTGAAGAAGAGTCAGATGAATATCAGAGATGTTATATGAATGCTTTGTTCACCCAGCAACAACAATATTCACTTAGAAACAGAGATGTGCCTATCAATCCAATCCAAAAGAGAAAGGAAGTTTCAGCACCAAAGAATGATTCACCCGTTGCACAGAAGAAGGGAAAAGAGATAGATGTTCCCACTACTAGCAAATCCCCATCAGAAAATGAAAGATCCAATCAGCCAATTGTATCGAGGGAGAAAGCTGAAAAGAAGGACATTCCAGTCAAAGAGGTAGAAAAAACTTCAGTTTTTAGCTTAGAGAATGAAATTGCTAAGTTAAAAGTTTCCATTCCTTTGACTGAATTGATGAAGAATAGCAGCTATAAGGGTCAGGTGTCTAAAATTTTGAATTTAGATCCGATGTCTGATATGGAGAATGTAGAAGATGATCAACCTGAGTTGATATTTGGACCAGCATTAGATGGGAAGTCTCTAGATAGTGATGTGCCTCCTTTTTATATCAGCCTTAGATTGCATGATTTTGTGTTACATAATGCCATGTTTTACTCCGGAGCATCCCATAATCTCATGCCAAGAGCAATAATGGAGAAATTTGGATTGGACATCACTAGGAAATATCATGATCTTTACTCTTTCGATTCCAGTAGAGTAAGATGCATTGGGCTTATCAAAGATTTGGTGGTTAGTTTAGATCAGACTCCGACTAAGAATGTTTTGATGGATGTGGTTGTGGCGGATATTCCTCCTAGATTTGGCATGCTTCTTTCTAGATCTTGGGGAGCGAAATTGAAGGGAACATTGCAGCTTGATTTCTCCTATGCTACCATTCCTGTGTTTGGTCAGATGAGGAAAATGTATTGGGAACAAAAGATGAAGTATATGATCACCAGCAAGGAGAAACCGGTAAATCATCCAACTAACTATGTCCATACAAATTTAGAGTCATTTGTTTTGTATTCAGATAGTTTCAATGATGTAAATTGTCAATTAGTTGAAGTAGAAGACATTCTGGAGATCACCGAGAATTTCAGAGAGGTCATAAAGAAAGAGAGACAAAAGCTTGAAAGTTCCGTTGAGCAATCAACCTTCCGATAATAGCAAAAAATTGATGGACAACAAGCAGAAATAACAGAGAAAACAGAATTTCAGCACTTGGAAGAAGATGAAGATGGTTTGTGGACCATGGATTTTGATGGTGCATTAGGGAGTGATGGTGCTAGAATTGGCATTTGGGTACGCAACCCTTTTTCCACCCCAAACAAGGTACCAAGTAATGTAAGGGTTTGTTCTTATAAATTAGCTTTTGATTTTTCAAATAATGAGGCAAAATACGAAGCTTTAATTGTTGGTCTGAAAATTCTTAGAAAATTGAATGCTAAGAGGATTGCAGTGTATGGCGACTCCAAGTTGGTAACTAAGCAAGTGAAAGGTGAATACCAAGCTAAGCATCCTCGAATGCGGGCTTACCGAAATGTTGTTCTTGATATCTTGAAATTGTTTTCAGATTATACTTTGACTTGTGTCCCTCGTATTCAGAATGGTATTGCAGATGCACTTGCAAAGGCAGCAAGTAATTTGAAAATTCCGATGAACTCAAGTAACAAATTTGAAATTCATGTGAAACATCGTCCGACTGTCCCGTACAATCAAAGGTATTGGAAAATGTTTCAAAATGATGATGAGATCGATGAATTTCTGCAAAATGAAGGCAAATTCAAAGACACTTCAATTGATATGGAGCATGATGATGGTGAGGCTGATGTGCAAGTAAATCAGATGGAAGTTTTGCAGCTAAAGGATAATGTCATTCCTAAAGGTTTGATACCTTTAGAAGATCTTTTCGATCAAGATGACGTAGCTCGAAAACCAACCTTGTGGCCAACCGAAAAGGGAGTTGAAGATGTGAACATTGGATCAGCTGAAAATCCAAAGATGGTGAAATTGTCCAAAGCATTGCCACTGGAGGTAAAAGCAAAATATGTTAGTTTATTGTCTTCTTTTGCTGATGTATTTTCTTGGGACTATTCAGATTTGAAGACATATCATACCAATATAATTCAGCACACCATTCCGATTAAGCCAAATCAAAAGCCCTTCAGGCAGAAATTGAGAAGAATAAATCCAAAGTTGCTGCCCTCAATTGAGAAGGCAGTAAATCGATTGTACAAGGTTGGTATCATCGTTCCCATAAGGTTTTTAGATTTGATTTGTAATTTGGTGCACATACGCAAGAAGACAGGTGAGATTCGTTTATGCATTGATTTTAGGAATCTGAATAAGGTTTCTTTGAAAGATAATTATTCGTTGCCCAAAATGGATCACATACTTCAGCGAGTAGTTGGAGCATCTCGTATGTCGCTACTCGATGGTTATTCCAGGTATAACCAAATTCTAGTCCATGAGGATGATAGAGACAGAACAGCGTTCACCACTCCGTGGGGAACTTTCCATTAGGCTAAAATGCCTTTCGGTTTAAAGAATGTTGGTGCGACATTTCAGCAGGAAATGGATATGGCATTTGCAAATGAGAAAGATGTTTTTCTAGCTGTGTATCTTGATGATTTGACAGTATTTTATAATTCTGACGAAGAGCACCTTTACCATTTGAAAGTTGTTTTTCAGTGATGTAGAAAGTATGCTGTGTCACTTAATCCGAAGAAGAGTTTGTTTGCCATGGATGAGGGAAAACTTCTTGGTCACATAATATCAAAGGATGGCATCCGCATTGACCCAGCTCGAGTAGAAGCTATTCAGCAAATTGATCTTCCCCAGAACAAAAAAGAGATCCAATCATTCAATGGTAAGATGAATTTCTTACGCCGCTTTGTGCCTAATCTTGCCGAACATCTAAGAGAAATTACAAACATGCTTAAGAAGATAGCGTAGCGAAGTGGACTGAGGAGGCGGTAAAGTCTTTCATTTTAGTAAAATTGGCTCTTTCTTCAGCTCCAATTTTGATCATCCCGGATTATACTCAGGATTTTATTTTGTTTTCATTTGCTTCTGAGCATACTATGGCAGCAGTATTGATGCAGAAAAGAGATCAGCATGAAAAACCAATTGCTTTTTTCAGCTGAACCATAAGAGATGCAGCCTTAAAATATAACATCATTGAAAAGCAAGCTCTTGCTTTAGTGAAAGCGTTGAAAGATTTTCGAGTATATATTCTGCATTCTTATATTCTTGCTTATGTTCCTAATGCTGTTGTTATGGATGTTTTAGTGCAAACAGATCCGGAAGGGAGACGAGGCAAATGGATTGCTGCCTTGTTGGAGTATGAGGTGGATATAAAGCCTACAAAGCTTATCAAAGGACAAGGGTTGGCTAAGCTAATGGCTGAATCAAATTTAAATGCCTTGGACATTAATCTCATTACTGCTATGTCCGAGGAGAATGAGGAAAGTTCATCAGTTCAGGTATCATAAATCTTTGTGCTTTCTCCTTGGTATTCAGATATTGTATATGTGCTTCAAAAATTGTCACCACCGCCGAGCATGGCTAGAAACAAAAGTAGAACTTTGAAATTGAAGGCTGCTAAGTTTTGTATTTTGAATAATTCACTCTATTGGAAAGATCCTGGTGGTGTTTTGCTGAATTTTTTGGTTGAATAAGAAGCAAAGCAGGTTATGGAGGATTTTCATAAGGGAGATTGTGGAGGTCGCCTTTTTTGGAAAACAACGGCCAACAAGATTTTGAGAGCGGGATATTATTGGCCGACACTTTTTGCTGATGTGTATAATATGGTAAAAAGCTGTCATGAATGTCATATTTTTGAAGGGAGGAAGAAATTGCAGCCTTTGCCGCTTAAGCCCATTGAGGTAAGTGCTCCTTTTCAGCAGTGGGTTTTGGATTTCATTGGCGAGATCCATCCTGCTTCTTCAGCTCAGCATAGGTGGATCCTCATAGCAACATATTATTTCACGAAATGGATTGAAGCAATTCCCACCAGGCAAGCTATGAATTTGGTAATAATTTCGTTCCTTGAGATTAATATTTTGTCTCGCTTTGGTTGCCCGAATAAGTTAATTACTGATAACGCAAAAACTTTCAAATAAAAAATAATGGTTGAGTTTTGTAACAAGTATCACATCATTTTGGGACACTCAACCGCTTATCATCCACAAGGCGACGGATTGGAAAAGTCTTCAAACAAATCTTTGGTCAACAAGGAAAGCTATTGGAGAAGGCAAACAAGGAAAATAACATGCTCAGGCACATGAAGAACCATTATTGGGCGCGAAATCATGTTTGCAAAGCGAGGATCAAGATCTCAGAAAAGATAATCTATAAGGCTTGAGATGACTTGAAATAAAGGCTTCTCTAGAGAAACACAACATCAAAACACAGAGCCACATGGATCCCAAAGAGTGCTGCAAACCCTGGTCTATTCCTTTGCCAAAATTGTAGAGATGAAATGTACAATGAAGTGCCAAGCAATCCCAAATGTCCAACCTTGAAAATGACTTAAGAACTACAAGATATAGACAAGCCTAACTCATCCCCATGCCTCTAGGGGTCAAGCTCACCATTCTAGGAGCTATTTCAACCATATATAAACTAATAACTGGAAAATAGGCAATGAAACAACTTGCCTCTATATGCTAGGAAACTGATTCATTCACTTACATTTCACTTTTTGGTGAATGAATCTACTAGGATGAGTAAAAATGTGCCAAAATTACATCATAGTCATGAAATTACATCAATTTACATCAAGAGTTACATGAAAAAGTCAAACTGGCCAAAACTAGGCGAAAAACTGAGCTGCTGAGTGAAAAATAGGCCAAATTTCCCAATGCGTCGCGCCTGAAATCTCTATGCGTAGCGCCACTTTGAGGCTGATTTTGAGGGCCTTCCAGAAGTCAAAATTGAGTGTAGGATAGCTCATTGGAAATCTTTGCCTGTCTAATTTCCAACCCAAGTGGAATTTCTAAATTTGGTTGCAATTTTCCCCTCCAAAAATCAAATCTCCCAACACTGCTTCCTGTGTGTCCAAAAAGTGGCAGAAAGGCCATTTTTGAGGTGTTTTTGACCCTTTAGGCAACCCAAAACTTGTCAAAATCCTTAGGTAATGGGTAGGCATGCATAATTTTTGATGAAAAATCTAGAAATGCAAATTTTTCCTCAAAAGGAGCTGCCAATTATAAGCGCGCGCCAAGTGGCGCTACGCGTCGGGTGGAAAAATCTGTGTTAAGGCCAAAAAATTCAAAATTGACAAAAAGTTTCCCAAATTCCTTGAAATTTGGGCTGAATGTCCACCATCAAGCGCTATGCTGAGCCAAAGAATATTCGGCCAAAATTTGGAGTCTATCATGCCTTTTGCGACGCTTTAGTGCCCTCTTTAGCCTTGCTTTCAGGATCTTGATCCTCGCTTTGCAAACATGATTTTGCACCCAATAATGGTTCTTCATGTGCCTGAGCATGTTCTTTTCCTTGTTTTCCTTCTCCAACAGCTTCTCAAGATGAATATTGACCCTCTCAAGCCAATTCTCTCTATCATCCTCAATTTCCCGCTCAATGGGTGTCATCTCTATTTGGCTTCTTTGGGCAACTTGCCGGTTCTCACAGATGTTTTGCAACTCCATGATTTTTTGCTAATCTTCCAAATTTTTGTTTCGTTGCTCCAGGTAATTTATGATCCATTGGGCTCTCTACAATTTGACGGTCAATGTGTCAATCTCCGCCTTCTGCTCCTGAATAGTCTCTCTCAACTTTGAGCTTGGAGAGCTCAAATCCTCATCAATGAGTACAAAATCAGTATCCTAGCCTCCTGAAAGGCCCTCATCTTGGTGATGATGGATCCTAGCAATCATTTCACAAAACTGATAGCATGATTGTTCTCAAAAACATGCCATGGAAAGTGAGCAAGCCTGCAATTGAGTCAATGAGGTGGGCTCTTCTCTCACATGTCTGCCACCTTTATGAGGCCTTCTAGGTGCATGTAGCTCAGTAGTAGAATGACTATCTCGATCATATGATGTGTCAGTATCTGTCTCCATGATATCCGTGCAATTTGTATGTTGGCTTATATGAGAGGAAAAAGAGAATTTGGTGCTTTGTTTCAATTTCCAAATATATGTCAAAGGGGAGGGATTGTAGGAGAAATAGGGCACTAGGAACAATGGACCTCAATCAAGTGATAACTCAAGTGTAGGGACAACCAATTAACTATTTGGGAAAGTTGTGGTTTGGGAATTTTTACAAGTGAGATGGGAAAGTGTAAATGATAGGAAATGAAATGACTTGGGATAGGGAAATGGGGCTTAGGAATGAGTGACTTGGGATATAAGGGAATAGGGGAGGGACTATAATGATAGTATTAACAGTGAGAGGGAGGAATAAGAAGAGGGGAATGAAGTATTTGGCACCAAAATCAATTTTAGAACTCCAATTTCAAAACCCTAAGGAGGCACTTCAACAAGATGATAGGGTTTATATTTTTTTCATTCAAACTCTCATATTTGAACTCAAACAACACCACAAATGGGTTAATGGCAATTACAAAGTCACATAAACTTACTTGGAGCGAGAAGGACTGAGTCGATTTGAATTTTTGTGAAGCAATGACTAAAATTTGGTTGTCTACCCTGTGCGCCGCGACAGTGGCCCAGTGCGTCACGACCCTTGTATGCACCACGCCAGTTCAAAAATTCACAGAGGTGAGCGGCCCTATGCGCCGCGCCCAGCCAGTGTGCCGCGACCAACGCCCAGTGCGTCGCGCTCAACTAATTGCACACAGTTTTCCCTCCAAACACTGCGTCACTCCTCCATGATATTTCTTGGCTTCACTCTTGTCTCTTGGAATCTAAATGGGGTTTGAATATGAAAATATCTTATATATATCAAAGAATTTGATTTTTCATTTGGGCAAACCCACTTTCTAATGTTGCAGATTTTGACACTTTTAAATGAACTTTGTTTCGTTTCCTTTTTACTTTTGACTGACGAAGAACTTCTTATCTGTCTTTGCAGGGATAGCTGGCATGCGGTTTTTGAAAAGGTGACCAGGGCTGTGCATGGAGTACTTTACAACTGAACAAACTTTGAAAATTACATTACATTTATTACAAAATATGAAATAGACGTTTTTTCTTCAAAACAGAGTTTTGAAGAGAAATCACTATCAAGCATTATGACAATGAAATTTTTGCACTGAAAACCTATTTTGAACCTCCCTCATGTTCCTTCTGACATTATTAGTCATTTTGAAGGCTAAATTAATGAAACCCTGGACCTAATGATACTAAAAACCCTAAAAATGACTCTTTGCGAAATAGGAGACCAAACGTGACTGTAAATAATTTTGATGAACAGACACGGACCAGCAGGTACATGACATGAGGGATATGAGTGACAAGACCCTACCATCAGATGATCCATGCTCCTAATGGAATGTAGATGACTGAACTGAATGAGACACCTAAAATGAAATGCAACCAGAGAAATTTGATCTCTGACGGAGGGATGAAGATACTGACTCTAACACTAACAAAAAATTTTACGAAATCGTTTTTTTCTGCACCGATAAGGTAATGGATGAGGTGTCAATTTGCAAATGGATAGAGGTCAGTATGAGGTCATGTGCTGAGTTGTTTGGGGTCATGGTTCATGTTTGATCATCATTACCATCCCATCATTCTATTTTGCTTTCCTTATTTGGCCTTCTTCCTTCGCATTCAAACTTACCATTTCAAATCATCCTTGTGAGTTTCTTGTTGCCACCTTTTCCCTTTTGTCAGAGTATAGTTGGCTTTGTTGTCTTAAGGAAGGTCCAACCTCTATTTGCAAGCTGTTTGTTGTGCGTAATTGTCTTTTGTAGGTGTCATATTTCCAAGGAGGCAAACGTTATTTTCAGAGGAATGGAAATTCATAAGAAGACCAAAAAAGGAGGCTTAGTGGTCATATATGAGCCAATGGATTTAAAATTTTTCAATGAAGATCCAATTTTTGCAGTAGCCTTCACTAGTGCTAGTTGCAAGAGGTTTTGTTAGAAGTTTTAGGGGTATCATACCCAAGCTTCTAAGGATTTTGCAGTTAATTTTGTTGGCACTTCATCAAAGGTGGGTGTACTAAATTTCATGGTTTCTCCTGAAACTATTGCCCAAGCCACATAAACTCCATGGATAGGGTAATATTGGTTTAAAGCCACCAAATTCAAATTGCAGAATTGTGATGAGTTCCTGAAGCCTGAGCACATAGGAGTGGACATGACCTGAGGGATACCAAGAAGTTGTGTAAAAAAAAATTACTCCAAACTCTTGCTGGTGTTTCAGAATTATTTCACATGTGAAGGGAGGTTTCACATGATATATCAATATCATTTCAGACTTTTTCTCCATTTCACTATTAAGCAACTTTTGGACCTTCCATTTTTCCTATTCAGATGCTTAGGAAAAATGTTAGATAAAGTACAAGCTAGGCCTGAGAGTAGTGAAACCTCTATCTTCCATCATGGATTAATTAAGTTGTTGGTCATGGAAGAGTTGGAGCAAATTAAATAGCGATTGGGCTACATTTATGTTTTTAAGTGTTTATGAATTGGATGTGTTGACTCCTAAGAAAACACCTAAATTAAAGACCAACCCTTCTAGTAAGAATGATGAGCCTATAGTTGAAGCAGAAGGTGGATAGGAAGGATACATGCAACCAATTATATAGCCCATGGAGGTTGAAATGGAACATTTGCAAAAGACAGAGATACCTCAACCCACACCTTTAAGCAGCAAGCCTAAACCTAGAAGAAAGAGTCATGGAAGAATCACTAGGAGCAAGATAGTGGGAAAATTTAATCTTGATGATATTTAAAAGCTATAGATATAGAAGAAACCCCTGTGGTTAAATTTGTGGAGGTAAAAGTAGGTAAGAGGAAGAAGAAAGGCCTCACTTCCAAGAAACTTGACTTTTCTAGTGAAGATGCAGGTTTTGTCTTTAAACCAAGAAAACCTCTCACTAGATTGCAACTTGCCAAAGGTATCAAGGATGATATGAAGCCTGAAGAGACAGAAATGGTTAAACAACCTATGGTAGAAGAAATCATCGAATTATCCCCCAAAAAAGAAGAAATTATCAAGTAGAGGAAAGGGAAGGAGAAGGTCACTGAAAAATATGAAGTGGAGCTTCTAAGGGAGCAGTTGAGGGAAGCTAGGGAAGAGGTCATTGAAATAAAGCTAGAGTTGGAAGAGGCTAATCAAGAAAGGAAGATGGTAAATGAGTTCAAGGAGAAAGTAAATGAGAATATTACCTATTATTTTGAAGCCCTAACAAGTGCTAAGAAACTTCTAAGGAGAACCCTCCCTTTACGCAGAGTGATGAAGCACGCAAGGAAAATGAACAACTCACTGCAAGAAGAGAGGAAGAAGCTCAAAATCCAAGTGAAGGAGTTGGAGGTGCAGATGGAAATGGTACAAAAATAACTCAAGAAAAAGGGAATAAATATGACAGTGGTAAATGAATCAGTTGAAGTGAAATGGTAGAAATAGAACTCAACAATAAGGGCTTAAATATGACAATAATGAACCTGTTGAAGTTGAAACCACTGTTGCCAAGGGTGAAGCCACTGCTACTTGAAGGGGGGTAAAATACATTATAAAATATTTTTTGCCTCATTATAACTCATCGTTTACATATCCATGAGCAATTTTGAAGAAGAAATCTAAAAAAATTCAAGCCTGATGTCTATTAGGAAAGTTCATAGTGTATTCCAGGCTTAAAGCCGAGAAAATGCTACGAACTCGCTGAATATGTTTTTTGGGAATATATTTTAGGTTTTGTCACAAAGAAGGAAGTTGAAGGCATGTGTTTAAGTGTTTAGACCCACCAGACATCCTCCAACCAGCAAATAAGGTAAACAATCTGTAGAGATTGCCAATGTAGAAACACTATTAACTCTCGCTACATACTTGCCTAGAATTCCTCTGTTTTTGCAGTGAGGAGGAATTTTGAAAATTTTCAAGCCTTAATTTTCTTTTTGGAATACGAAAACCACTTGGAAAGGTCATAAATCATTATTTGAATTTTTGGTTGAAGACACACTCCTCGAAAAAGTTGATCAAGTTGCCAACTCATCATGGAAACCACATCAGCAAATATGACATCACCTCAAAGCTCGAAAGGTAGACCTCCTATCTTGGTGGGGGTATTTATTGTTCAGTCATGATCATTGCCACCTCAGGCACGTGATCTTTTCTATGTATATCAGCAATCATGGAGCTTTTAAATTTTATTAAATATAATAATGTGTATTAGAGTCTTATTAGGTTTCAAATTACTAAAAATAGTATATCTCTATTTTCTCTCCTTGTAATCTGCTTTTTGGTTAGTCAATGTATCATTAGAGGTATTCGAAGGTCTAGACTTGTTGGCAGACTCATCGTAAAGGTACCTAAATCTATAAATAGGCATGATAGATGGAGAAAAAGGTTGATGGATGTTATATTGGATACTACTATTATAAATATTTTTTATTAGTAATATACAATGGCAGCAGACTTATTTTCTCCCCTGAGGTTGATTGGTATTTTGATATGTATTTGTCTTACATGTTTTGTTACTCTATATTCAGTATTCTATTTGTATAATTACCTGGAATTCACGATCAATGTGCTCCAACTTCCTTTATGCAGGTTGTCTGTTGTAAATGTTATGTTTCATTAGAATACACATGCCTAAGCTTTCATGAGAGAAGTTTCATATGTCACTGAGTTTTCATACTGACTCCATATGCCCAATGGTAGTTATTTGTTTGCATCTTTCACCTTCACAAAATACATTTAAAACCAATTTTAGAATTAGCCATTTGTTGATATTTATTTACCTAATATCATCTTTATCCTTGAGAGAGCTCTCTCAGGCTGAAAAGGCTAAGTTCCAGCTAAAAGTAGGTTTTAAATAGTTACTCTGAGTTGACTGTTAAAGAATCCCATCAATATCAATTTGGTGATAACATTTTGGTGCGTATACTGGGAGTATCAAGTCATATTTTCCCGAAATTGTGTGCTCAAATAGAAAGACTGAACTCTTGAGGGTAGTAGGAGCTCAGAAACATTCGAAGTTGCATTCTACCTTGGTGAATCCACTAAAATATTCATGCTTATAGGTGGCTTCGAAAACATTAGGGGAATTTTGATGTCTAAAATGGACCTCCTAAGGAAATAATAAAATAATAGTTAAACCAATAAAATAATATTTATGAATTTTCAATTCACTTTTTGCATCACAATCAATGTAACCATAATTAAATTCAATTAAAAAGTTGTGTCAAAATAAAATTAATAAAAAAATTGTATTGACGTGGCTATAAATAAGAATTATCTTTTCAAGAAAAAATCATTATCATTGAACAACTAATGTATTTGTCCTTTGTACTTAAATAACCTAAAGTAAAATATAAATTTAAATTTTTAAATTGTTAGTTATATTAGATGCTATTAATTAAAATTTATATTATTTAAATTGTATCATAACATGTAATTAATATACTATATAAAAATAATATAATATAATATAATAAATGTATAGGGATATGCATTTCTTCTTTCAAGAAATATGAAATGACAATAATATATTTTTATTCAAAAAGTTTGAAATGACATTTATTATGAGTACTTTACTTTGACTTTAAAATTACTTTACCCATGAGTTTTTATCCACCATTGAGAATGTGACAAGTAAGTACCTTTAACTCAAGCAATGCCACCTCAACTATTAGGGATGATGTCATCCCCTAAAATGTGATTGGTTCTCATAAAGTGAATTTTGATTGTACATTTTCCTTAGGAGGCCCATTTTAGACCTCAAAATTCCCCTAATGAGATACATACAAGGATAAATCTAGATCCCAACTCACCTGCAATTGTGGATAATCCAAAAATAATTCTCAGAGGTATTAGAAGATCATCAAAATTAGTTATTCCATCTCATTCAAGAGTTTTATTTTTCTCCTATGAGTATGTTCGACGTCCTGAAGATAAAGAATTTGATGAAAAGGTAGAACAAGTAACTTTTAGCTCTAAAATTGAGAATGAATTGACTGATATAATATTATACCTACAAAGAATAGGAATTGATACATATTCCCTAGTGTCAAAAGAATAAAAATAAGATTTTTGGAAGACTGTCGCATCAGAGTTGTTATTGGAAAAAGAGTGTTTTGAAAGTTAAAAGTGTTAGACCCTTTTGATTTTTTGTTAAAGAGAAATTTTGGTGTTCCCTTTCCTGAATGGAGTTCCTTTGTCTCTAGACTCAAAATTCTCATTACAACATATCCAAATTCCTTTTACAATATTTTTCAATTTTTTCATCATCCAGAGCCTCTTGAGGTTCCAAATTTGAATCTTCATTCATGACTATTTCTCCTTCTTCTTCATACAAAGTAGAAATTTGATTTTCCTTCACTTTTAGAGCTTTTTCCACTGCTTCTTCGGCTTCATATTCAATATAAAAAGGTGTTTGTATCTGATCTTGATGTCTTTTGTCTCTCTGCATAATCTTCAATGGATGTCTCCTGAGCTAAGCATTAAATTTTATATTTTGTGCTTGTTGGATATGCCTTGAAGGATTTTTATTTTCCAGTTCTAATTGTTACTAGATTATTTTATATATTTATGATGACTTTAGTCATTTCATCGAGCTTCTTCTCATCAGAATATTTGGGCTAACTAGAAGCCTTAGATTCATCATTTCCTTTATTCTTATCTTCAGTTTGATATTTTGGTTTAATCTTCACTGCAGTAGATAAAAAAAAATCGATTTCTAGTGCATCAGTCTAAATTTGGTCCAAAGTATGGGATTACCTCTCCCTCAAAGTAAAACCAAAATAAGATTTGAATGCTCTTGCAAACACCACTTTTTCACCTGGTGGTGGTGGTTTTATTTCTACAGGAAAGCTATTATATAACTTATTAAATCTCTTAATGAATTCAACAACATCTTCCTTTCATTTTCTACTAACTGCATTTAATTCAGTCAAAGAATAACTATAATATTTCTTTTCACCCCATCTTTGTGTACATGCATTCTCCAATTCTACCCAAGTATTTATAGAATTAGTTGGAAATCTTTTAAACCACTTTATTTCTTCTCCATATAGTGACTACACAAAAAGTCTCATTACCACATCCAGATATTCAATATTGAAATTTTCAGCAAAAGCACAAATATATGTCACATGTTTTTCTGTTGCTACCTCATCTTCCCTTGTAAACCTGGGCTACATATTTAAATAATCTTGAGGCATAAAATTCATGGGTTGAGGAAAGTTCATTGGTGAATATCTGTAAAAATAAAAATTGGAATCACCATGTTTTAATTTGGATGGGGAACAAAAGAACCTCTTGCCTAAAATACAAAAGGTTGAGGTGGGATGACTGTTGGCAATATGATGCAGAGTGTTGTCCTTTATGGCAACCCACTGAATGAAGATGAAGACATGAGAGTGTTGTCATGTGTTCTCCTTGATGGCAATCCACCTGATGAAGTTATTCTTGACCTGATGGACTTGGTAAATGATGTAAATCTGATGTGAAATGATGTTAGTTAGCAATATGATGCTGAGTGTTGTCATTGAGTGGCAACCCACTTGATGAAGATGATGGCAACTTACTTGATGAAGTTGTGCTTGATAGAATTTGTTCTTGATGAAGTAAATCTGATATATCTACAGTGAGTACAGAAGGGAATGAAGAAATAAATCCAGAATGTGTCAGATCTATGATGAAAAGAGTATGTCTCAAGGCATACGCGGATTTGTCTAGGATAAGTCGCATATGCACGCGGAAAACAACGTGCCAAGTCGCGTATGGGCAAAAGCGCTCATAAAGTGCAAAACCAGGGGTAACCACCATTGTATTGACCCATTGTATTGGGTAATGATTCGTCTAAATGACCCCGTCCAGGAATACCATCGGAAGTAATGTAGTTTTGGGCTCATGGTATTGAAAAATGGGCTCATGGTATTGAAAAAGGGTAAACCTATATAAGGAGAAGAAATTCATTGTGCACATCATGAGTGTGGGTGCAAGATGTCTGAGCTTGAATGAATACTTCTCTCTGAAGTAGATCTGAATGGAAAGGGTTTCAGTTGAACGATAGATCTGAATGTATGATGCACCAATGATGAAGAAGGGAATCTAGATCTGAAATGTACTTGTATTTGCTAGATCTGTTTATGGAATGATTAGATCTATGATGAGGCGAACTTCTGTCTGAGGTAAAGGGTAAAATCTGAAGTGATGTATCTGTTGTGAAGGATTGCAATGACATAAAAATCTAAAGAACCATACGACGGATTCCTTAGAAGGGAAAAGAAACGCGTATATCTGGCAACTTTGCTAAAGATAAAGCGCGTATGCGCAATGAAATTGGATCTATAATTTGTACAGAAGTATATGCTGGTTTATGTGAACGGAAGCGCGTATATACGCGACATCAGTGAAAGAAAAGCGCGTATGCAAACTAGGGTTTGATGAAGTATGGGGTATGGAATATCTGATCTGATCTGCTTTGTTTTAGCTATCTGTTGTTGATGTTTGACTGTGTTTAAATGTATGGAGAGGGTCTAGTCTGAAAATATGATGAAACGGCACCAATGATGAAGAAGGGAATCTAGATCTGAATTGCTCTTGTATTTGCTAGATCTGATTATGGAAGGCTTAGATCTGTGATGAGGCGAGCATCTAGGCGAACATCTGTCTGAAGCAAAAGGGTAGATCTGAACCGAATATCTGATCTGATGAAGTATGCTGCTCTGTAATGATTGAAGATCTATACGCTACTTCGCCGCGGAGGAAGCGCGTATATACGCAGCTTCAGCGAAGAGAAAGCGCGTATGCGCAATAAAAAATACACTGAGGTATACGCTGGTTTGTGTGGACGGAAGCGCGTATATACGCGACATCAGTGAAGTGAAAGCGCGTATGCAAACTAGGGTTTGCTGAAGAAAAGGGTATGAAATATCTGATCTGTTCTGCTATGTTTCTGCTATCTGATCTGTGTTGTTAAGTATCTGTTGGTGATGAATGTTTGTGCTTAAAATTTTGGAAAGGGTCCAGTCTGGAAATATGATGAAATGTGGCCTGCAAGTGGTGTTCTATTGAAGTTGTTGGATCCAGTGTGAAAATTGATGAAACGTGGTCCAAGGTGGTGCTGAGGGCTGTAGCTTTCAGTCAGGGGGTTGTAGCTCCCTTCCAGGTGAGGCTGGTAAACGAGATCAGGGGGTCGTAGCTCCCTTCCAGGAGAGGCCGGTAAACGAGTCAGGGGGTTGGAGCTCCCTTCCAGGAGAGGCTGGTAAACGAGCGCAGGTGGGTGCCTGCGTGCTGGTCAAGTCTGCGCCAGCACATATGTTGTAATATGTTTTCTCTATAATAAAATATTGAAGGCTGAGCAACTGCAGCGGTGGTTTTCTCCCGATTTGGGTTTCCACCTAAAAATCCCGGTGTTCATGTGTGATGGTTTATTCTGTTCTTACTGCACATGTTTACTGTTTATTGAACATCTGATGAATGAATGATGGAATAATATAAGTGAAGATTTAATGACAGATCTAAATCTCTGTGTATACGCTAGTTTCATAAAGGGGATCCGCGTATATACGCTAGTTTACCGAAGGAAAGTAGCGTATGGGTTTTAAGGAATGAAAAAGTAAAAAGATTTGATTATGCAGTAAATACTGATTCACCCCCCCCTCTCAGTATTTTTCCCAACAATTGGTATCAGAGCAGGTCCTTCTGCAGAAGCTTGATTGCTTGAAGGAGATCCGTCACAATGGGAAGTATACATACAAAAGCTTTGCTGAATTTTGGTGCAAAAGTATGGGCTCTCATGAAAGAATGTGAAAAAGAAAAGGGTACCTTTGTGGATTCTCTAGAAGACAATAATCTTCTTGAAGAAAACATTCAACTCAAAGTAAGCCTAGAAGAAAAGAACATAATCATTGAGACTTTTAAAAATCAGCTTGACGCAAGAGAAAAACGCATGGAGGATCTAGAATGTGAAGTAGTAAGTCTAAGGAAGGATAATGAGAAATTGAATTCTCTCAATCTCAGATTTGCTAAAAGTTCAGAAACCTTGGATGAGATTATCAAGGTTCAACGGTCTCCCTTTATAAAAACAGGTCTTGGATATACTGGGGAATCTTCTCAGACATCAGCACCAAATTCTCTAAAAGCAGCCACCGCTGGTTCTCTACATTCAGCCACTCAGCAAGGGAACAATGGATCTTTACAGGTAAAGCAAGATCACCTCAATTCAAGAAACACAAACAGGGAGATCTTTCAAAATGGCTACAACCAACAGGTAAAATCTAATAGAAGATTTCATGATCACAAGAATTTCTACTTCAATGGACAATGTTTCACATGTCACAACTTTGGTCATAAAGTTGTTCAATGTGTTGCATATAAAACCATCATGACCAGAGAAGCAAGAAAGATAAGGATGAATGATGAACCAAAGAAGAACACCTATAACAATTTTTCTCCTCTTCAAAATGAAGTTGAATGTACTTATTGCAATAACTTTGGTCATGAAGAATTTGAATGCAGGAGCAAGGTCCAGCCAAAAGAGCATGTTCCCTCAAGCTCTAAAGTATGGAAAAAGAAAGAATTACCGGTTGAAAATTGTGGGATAGCGTTATTTGCAGAGGGTGAAGAGAATCAATGGTATATTGATAGCGGGTGTTCAAGACACATGACAGGTGACAAAAGCAAACTTCATACTTATAATGCTCTAGAGAAGGAAAAGAAAGCTACTTTTGGAAATGATACTCCTGCTGTTATTAAAGGAAAAGGGTCAGTATTTCTAAAAGAAAAGGTGAAGGCTAAAGATGTCATGTATGTGGATGGATTAAGGCATACCCTATTGAGTGTTAGTCAAATGTGTGATCAAGGAGCAGAAGTGGTCTTCAGTTCCAAAGAATGTGTGGTTCGTGATCTTGATACAGGTAAAATCATTATAAAAGGAAAAAGAAATCCAAGCAACCTGTATGTACTCAACGGCATAGAACAATGTTACTTAAGCAAATATTCAGAAAATTGGCTATGGCATCGAAGACTGGGACATCCGAGTTTCTCTCAAATCAAGAAAGCAAGCAAACTTCAAGCTGTTCGTGATCTTCCCAAGATCAATCTTCCAGAAAGTACCATATGCAAATCTTGTCAATTTGGTAAGCAGACCAGAGTCCGATTTAATGCCAAAGAAGGTTCATCAAGTAAGCCTCTTGAACTCATTCATACTGACATCTGTGGACCTATGAGGAAAAGGTCAGTACGTGGGGAAGAATACTATATCCTATTTATCGATGACTACTCCAGAATGTGTGAGATCGCATTTATTAAACACAAAGATGAAGCTTTTGAAAAATTTCAGAAGTTCAAAGCTCTGGTAGAAAATGAATTGGATTAAAAAATCAAGTGTCTTAGATCTGATCGAGGTGGAGAATATTCATCAAATGAATTCTTTGAATTTTGTGAACAACATGGCATTAAAAGACAATTCTCTGTAGCAGGCACTCCACAACAAAATGGTGTAGCAGAAAGAATGAATAGAACAATTGTTCAAATGGCCAGAGCTATGCTTACTGACTCTAATGTTCCTAACATGTTCTGGAGTGAAGCAGCTCGTGCAGCAGTTAACATTCTCAACAAGGCTCATGTTCGGGTAAATAGTGATAAAACTCCATATGAACTCTGGTATGGCAAATCTCCCACTGTAAAGCATTTTAAAGTTTTTGGAAGTAGATGCTTTATCAAAAATAATGATGAAAAACTTGGCAAGTTTGACCCTAGATCAGATGAAGGGATACTTCTTGGCTACACATCTTCAAGCAAAGCATTCACATGTTACAATAAGAGGCTTCAAAAGGTTGTTGAATGTATTGATGTTGTTATTGATGAGTCTCCTGCAGCTCCTAAAGAAGAAAAACAAACAACAGAAGAAGATGATAATGACATATGGCCTTCTACATCGGATGGAAATGATATAGACAGTGAATCCAATGAAGAACCTGAAAATGATCTATCTGAAAAAGCTCCATCCAGATACGTTCAAAAGAATCATCCTGAATCTCAGATTTTGGGAGACAAGGAATCAGGTGTACGAACAAGGAAAACTTTTGTGGGATCTTCTAGTCATCAAGCACTTCTATCCACAATTGAACCACACAATGTCAATGAAGCTAGCAAATATGAATGTTGGAAGCAAGCCATGGATGACGAAATTGTTCAAATTGAAAAGAATGACACTTGGGATTTGGTTCCAAGACCTCACGATAAAAATGTCATTGGAACTAAATGGATTTTCAAGAACAAGTTAAATGAAAATGGGGATGTTGTAAGAAACAAAGATAGACTGGTTTGCAAAGGGTATACTCAACAAGAAGGTATAGACTTTGAAGAAACTTTTGCTCCTGTAGCTAGACTTGAAGCCATAAGAATGTTTCTTGCTTTTTCAAGTTATCAACAAATCAAAGTTTATCAAATGGATGTTAAATCTGCTTTTCTTATTGGTGATCTAGAAGAAGAAGTATATATAGAACAACCGGAAGGATTCATTTTGGGAAATGATGCAAATCTTGTTTGTAGACTTAAAAAGGCTCTATATGGTCTCAAACAAGCTCCAAGGGCTTGGTATTATCGCCTTGACAAATATCTTCATCAACAAGGATTTTCAAAAGGGTCTGCTGATAGCAACTTATACACAAAAGTTGAAAATGACAAACTATTGATTGTGGTTGTATATGTTGATGACATCATTTTTGGGAGTAACGAAGAATCTATGAGTCAAAAATTTTCCTCTGTCATGCAGCAAGAATTTGAAATGTCTCTACTTGGGGAACTAACATTCTTTCTTGGCTTGCAAGTGCATCAAGCTGCAAATGGTATATTTCTATCACAAACAAAATATCTTAAGCAAATTCTGAAGAAGTATGGCATGGAAGAATGCAAACCTGTAAGTACACCAATGATAACCGGATGCAGTCTCAGTTCTAATGATGATTCTCCCACAGTGAATCAACCAGAATACAGATCGATGATAGGAAGTCTACTTTATCTCACTGGGACTAGACCAGACATTGTGCATGCAGTTGGGATTGTTGGGCGATTCCAAGCTAATCCAAAGGAGTCTCACCTTCAGGCCATTAAAAGAATATTCAAATATCTACAAGGAACTCAAGACTTTGGTCTATGGTATCCGACGAATGATGATCTTACTCTACATGCTTACACTGATGCAGATTGGGCTGGAAGTGTTGATGATCGGAAAAGCACTAGTGGTGGTGCATTCTATATGGGACCCTGGTTAGTATCTTGGTTCAGCAAGAAGCAAAATTCTATTGCCTTATCAACAGCTGAAGCAGAGTATGTAGCTGCCGCATCTTGTTGCACTCAACTCCTATGGATGATGCAAACCTTGCAAGATTTTCAAATCAAATGTGCAACTCCTATCTCCATTATGTGTGATAATACAAGTGCCATCAATATCTCAAAGAATCCTGTTATGCATTCGAAGACCAAGCACATTCCCATCAAATATCATTTCCTACGTGAACAAGTGCTTGAGCAAAAAGTGAAGTTGGAGTATGTTCCCTCCAAAGAACAAGTTGCCGATATCTTTACCAAACCCCTGCCCAGGGAAGCGTTCGAGTATCTAAGACAGAAGCTGGGAGTGTTCTCTGCTAGTCAAAAGAACAAATCTGCATAAATTTTAGAAGATGGCTTGGGATACGCGGGTTTCTTGAAACACAGTCGCGTATGTACGCGAGTTAATGCACAGAAAACTGCGTATGTCTGATT